>APFE030485531.1:0-129172 GCA_000404065.3 Pinus taeda
CCCGGGAAGTTGATGTACCAACTTACCCCCAAACGGGGCCCACAGTTTGGCGTTTCATCTCCTAGGGTTAGGTTTTGGAATGTGAAGGGGTTTTTCATTGTTTCTCAACAATAAATAGGCCTTCGAGCCTCATTGTAACACAGTTCAGAGGCATGTAGCCATCACATCTCTTCTCAGAGATAAGCTACCATCGCCCTAGCTAGTTTATTTCCATCTCTGATTGTAAGCATATTTTAGTAGTTTCCATTAATGAAATGAAGCATTATTGCCGCTGCATATTTGTGTATATGGTTATCTCTGTAATTTGTTGCGTTCCTGTTTAAATCCGGATCACTAAGGGAGAGATTAGATGTACAAGTCCCATCATAAGAAAGATACATAGCATCAAACTCATCCTAGAATCCAAACCCAATGGCATCAAAGTCAGAACCCAACTGACCATGGAATCAACCAATGTGAGGCCAAACTCTCTAACCATATGAAATGGTTTCTCATTCAAGCATAATGACCCAATAGAGCACTCAAAATTAATCTTCTTGACCGATTCCACTCAGTCTCTCAGTGAAACACAATGACTCAAGGGATCACTTCAAGCCTTAGAACTAAACTCCCACACCACATTGTTTTCTCAATCAATCTCAATGACCCAAGGGAGTAACCAAGAAAATATTCCCGACCATAAACCATGATCTCTCAGCTAAGCCCAAGGAAGATTGTCAATCTCATTATGCTATAAAATCAATGTTCCCTCTGATTCTCAACCACTCCAACCATTTCTCTAAAAAAAACAAAGTTAATCTAGGACAGTGGCTTTATCAAAACATCAACAACCTACTCATCAGTAGGGATGTATTTGATCCTCACAACTCCTTTCTGACAAATATTCCAAATGTAATGATACTTTATCTAAATGTACTTCGACTTGTCATTAAAAATTGGATTCACATAAAGCTTTACACAATTTTGATTGTCACAGTATATAATGGTTGATTCTAACACCTGATCAAACAAACCCGCAAGCAGCGTTTGCAGCCAAACTACTTCACAACAAGATGAACATACAATTATATACTCGGTGTCACTCATAATGAGAGAAATAGAATGTTTCTTCTTACTTGACCATGATATAATAGCAAAGCCCAATTTAGAACAAAAACCAGAAGTTATCTGTCTATCTTCAGTGCATCCAACCCAATCAGCATCTGTAAAACTAAGCAGTTTCCATTCTCCATTAGAAACATATCTCATACCATAATCTATGGTCCCACATAGATATCCCAATATATGTTTCGCTACAACCCAATGCATATGTCGAGGCTCAAACAAGAATTGGCTCAACATGCTCATATCATAGTAGATATCAGGTCTATTGTTAACCAGAAATTTGAATGAGCCAATCAATTTAAGATACATGGGGGGATCATCCATATCAAAATCACAATCTCGCAGCTTCTTCAAATTTTTCACCATGGAAGTATCCATAGACTTATAGTCCATCATGCCAAATTTCTGAAGGATCTTAATGATGTACTTTCCTTACCCAACAAAGATTTCACCGGCCTTTTGCCATATTTCCAATCCCAAATAGTAATGCATAAGTCCAATATCCTTCATCTCAAATTCAGAAATCAACTCCCTCTTACATAGGACAATGTGATTCTCTACCCCTGTCAGAAATAAATCATCTACTTATAGCAGCAAAATCAAGGGCTCGTTTTCAACAACTTTGAAGTACAAATTTGGATCAACATCGCTCTTTTTGAAGCCAAGACTCAACAAATAGCTATCAATATGAGAGTACCATGCACAAGGAGCATGCTTAAGCCCATACAAGACTTTCTTCAATTTACGAACATGTCTCTCTATTATGAATCTCAAAGCCTTGAGATTGTTCAATATATACTTCTTCTTCAATGACTCCATTCAAAATAGTAGTGTTAACATGGACCATTTGATGCAATTTCCAACTTGTAATAGAAGCAAGAGCAATAATAGATCTAATAGAAGAATACATGGCAATAGGAGAAGATGTGTCTTCATAATCTTCTCCCTCTTTCTAAGAGAATCCACGGGCCACAAATCTTGCCTTGTACTTCTCAATGCTCCCACCAGTTGCATGTTTGATTTTGTAGATCCATTTGGGAGACACAACATATTTTCCTTTAGGTCTTGGCATGATTTCCCATACATCATTATTCAATATGGATTGGAACTCTTCAATCATAGCATCTTTCCAAACTTGATGTTCAACTGCCTCTTCATTGGTGGATGGCTCAGACTCAATGATCTTAGTCGTCGATATTGCATAACCTGAATACTTATTTGGCCTATTGTTTTATGTGAAGCCGCCACAAGGTGTTGCATGTCTGTTTGCTTCTTTTAAAGTTCTTTCAAGCCAAGTTGGTCTCTTTCTAGTCTCAGGTATAGTGACTCTTGGTGAGTCAACAAATTCATGTGGTTCATCTAACTCTTCAGGAGATCTTAATCCATAGGTTCAAGCTCTTTAGGTTTCCATTCCACATTCCAAGGAGCCACTTGCATCTCATCATCAAAGTCCAAGTGTGATCCTTTGGACTTTCAGAAATCAACATCCTCATCAAAAATGACATCCATGCATGTTCCAATTGATCGTTGTCCTGATACATAGACTCTGAAAACTTTTGAATTTTCACTATAGCCAACAAAAGTTCCCTTCTTCCCTGGAGATTCAAACTTTGTTCTTTTCTCCTTGGGCACATGAACATAAATAGGGCAACCAAAAATTCTCAAATGTTCAACATTAGGCTTCTCACCTGTGAAGACTTCTTCAAGAATCTTATATTCTAAGATCTAGCATGGACATCTATTTTGAACATAAACAGTTGTCTTTGAAGCTTCTCATAGAAACATAGGCAACTCTTGATCATGAAGCATGCTTTGGCAGCTTCCATAATAGTTTTGTTATTTCTTTTTGCTACACCATTTTTTTGAGGATTATAGGGAAATACCATCTCCCTCTTAATTCCAACATCCCTGCATAAAGCAATTAGCTCCTTGGATATATTGTCTCCTCCATTGTCAAATCTTAAATTCTTAATCCTTCTTCCTGTAGCATTTTCAACTTGTGCCTTGAATTCTCGAAACATTTCAAACACTTCATCCTTAGATTTCAAGAAATAAATCCATGTTTATGAGAGTAATCATCAATGAATGTGACATAGTACAAATGTCCACCCAAGAATTTGTTAGACAAAGGTCCACAAACATTAGACTGTATAAGTTCCAAGATTCCTTTGGAATTACTATCACTACTAATAAATCTTCCTTTGACATTTTTCCCAAGAGCACATCCTATACAAACTACATCATGTTCAATCTTGATTTCAGGTACACCTTTAACAAAATTATCCATTCTATTCGAAGCTTTATAATGAACATGAGCGTACCTTCAAAGCCATAGTTCACAAATATCAGAGGTGTTGTTTATCAAGGCTTGAATTGAGCGACCAAGAAGACAATATAAGCCTCATATTCGTACACCAATGATCTTGACAAATTCAAAGGAGGAGTATTTCTTCCATTCTAGAACTTGACTATCAACGAAGGAAATTCTATATCCTTTGTCTTCAAGAGATGAAATGGATAACAAATTCTTCTTCAAACTAGTAACATATAGAATATTGTTAATAGAGACATTACCTCTTGATTCCAACTAACAGGATGATGAACCAATGCCCTTGACTTCATATTTTCCATTGTCTCTCAGTTCCACCCTTTGAGCTATCTTCTTTTTAACTAATTCAAAGAGATTATGGCACAACTACTAGTCATGTGCCTAGAGGCACCAATGTCCACCAACTAAATTTCATCATGACCTACAATAGAATCTATAAAAGCAAAATAAAAGGAATATTCATCATTATTAGAATAGTTCTTCCTAGGCCTCCCCTTGAATGAAGGTTCATTAAGATCAGTTACAGAATCATGTTGCTTCACTTTCCTTTTTCGATCAGTGTTCCTTTGAGGACACCTATTTTGATAGTGACCATATGCTTGGCAATGAAAACATTGAACAATTGACATGTCACTTCTTTCTTGACAGGCAGGAGGAGGTATTCTTTGTGCAGTAGGTCCTCTTCTTGGAGCGGGTCTTGAAGTAGGTCTTCTACCTGTACTTCTTTGAAATCTTCCAAAATTTCTTCTTCCCTTGTTATTCTTTGAGTGGGTTGCAAAAGCTTGAGAATCTTCACTCGGATTTGGAATCTCACCTTTGGAGATGAGCCTAGATTCTTCTTGAGTACAAGTAGCCCATAATTTATCAAAGGTAGGAGCAGTTTCTCTTCCACTAATGCTTGATGCAAAAGAATCCCAAGAGTCAAGCAAACCATTGATTGTTACAGCAACTAGTTCTTTATCAAGTACCTCTTCATCAATGGCTTCGAGTTAATCTCTTAATTGAGATATCCTTACAAATATGATGCCACAGTGTCATTCTTTGTCATCTTAACATCACGAAGTTAATTCCTTAGAATTATAGATTGACTAATATTGTTGGTATATAAACTAGTGAGAGCCTCATACATTTTGTCGGACAAAATTTTTACCCTCTAGCGAGGAGGGCCAACAAAAAGAAACATAACTGCAAAAAATTAACTCAGGAACATACATAAACATCAAAATGAAACTAATAGAAATTTAACCCAGCAAACTACATTTCAGAAATGGTTGTATATAAAACATATCATTGCAAATAGTCCACGGGACGAGAATCTAGATTCCTTTCCTTAACATCAAAGAAAATTTACATAGTATGCAACCATCCCTGCCATGGCAACAGCGAGGTTTCCCTGCCTTCCAATCTCTTCTCACACCCTCAAAACCCTACGTAATACTCCTTCCACAAAATGACGAACTCCAATCCCAACACCTCCTCAAAAACCCCTAATGCTAAAAATTTGTAACATGAAACTAGAGGGGAACATTTAATCTTTTAATGAAAATATCTAACAATTGTTTTTCCTTCCATGGCAACTTCAAATTCATTTCATTTACATTTCATGTCATTTACATTCAATTTTCATAATTAATCTTTCTAATAGTTTCATTTGACTTCCAATAGGGTCCCGGCACAAATCGATGGCTCGTCCCGAGCTAGGTGCAGTCAGACATCCACGGTTTCCCGTGCTACCACTGTGTGATCCCAATCCACCTTTGAATACTAAACTTCAGGTTGTTCCCTACTATTTTTCTCTACTTTTCACTCCCTCTTTGTGCATCTTCCTCTTCCTATGGGTGTCCCAACCTTTTGCTAGCAAGACCTAGTCTCTTCTCTACTCTCGTGGGTGTTCCAACGTTTTCTCGCAAGACCCCACTCTCTTCTTCTCTACTCTACTATGTTTTCTGCCATTGTTTACTGCAAGATGCATTCAGTTCTCTACTGCTCCCCCTTTTTCCATTGTCCATGTATGTCGCACCTACTCAGATGCTTTACTTTTTGTCACTTGCTAGTGTTGGATTTCTTTGTTTCTATTGGAAATACTAAGAGGGGGGGTGAATCAGTTTTTTTTTCAATTGTTATTCCTTGGATTCAACATCCATCATGCTATCAATAATCACTGATTTCCAAACTTCAATGCCTTGAGTCTTTAAGAAATTCCTCATTATTGCCTCCCATATATCAAAGTTCCCATTGAAAAATAAAGCCTTCACAAATTGATTGATTTCAATTTCAGTGGTTGAGAGAGACACATCTTTAGGAGGATTGGAGACTTTCTTCCTTGGCTTTGCCATTTGTGTTCTAATGATCAACCTTCAAGTTGTTAGGCTTTGAGTGAAGGTACTGGCTCTCATACCAATTGTTGGAAATACTGAGAGGGAGGGTGAATCAGTGTTTCTTTTCAATTGTTATTTTTACAAGTTAAATCATTTATATTTAGAACACAAAATGAACAATAGGGATAAATGTTTTTATTAATATAATCTTTACAATAAATTAGGTACAATATATATAAGGCTCCAACCTGTTGCCAAGCACCAACTCAATCTTTTGTGAGGCTCCAACCTCTAGGGCACCAACCTTGTGTTTAGGAGCACCAACTCCAAGGACACCAATCCTTCCAATTCTGAGGCACCAACCCCAAAGGCTCCAACCCTATCTTGTCAAGGTACTAACCTTGGATTTAGAAGCACCAACTCCAAAGACACCAATCCTTCCAGTTCCGAGGCACCAACCCCAAGGGCTCCGACCCTATCTTGTCAAGAAATGTTTTTATTGTATTACACTGCTCTCAAAATCTTCTTCACTGTGTTTTGTCAATCTACAGCTTCACTGCTACATCAATGACAACCTGTCTTCATATGAAGGAGTCTTCACAATTCTTCATATTGCCCAAACAGAGTCTGCAAAGTTACCTTATGATGATTTCAAATAGCCAACATGATCTACAATAGTCTTCACACAACTTCAATGTGTCTATAATGAACTGCACTAAGCTCTGCACAAAAACAGCTCTCTATTTCAAGCCTCTGTTCTCACGGTCACGGTAAATGCTTCAGGAGTGAGCCTTTAGGAGTAACTGCTTCAAGAATGACTTCTTTAGAGTAGTGACGGTCATAGTTTCATATTGTGCGTTCAATTAAAAACAACCCTGTTCATACTCAGATAATCTTCTTAGATCTACAAAGCGTCCTTTTGAACTGTTATCTTAATCACTGTCAAACGCAGGTCCAAACTTTTCAATAAATAACCCAGTCAACAGAATGTTCGACCTTCGGCTTCCTTCTTCTTCCGTTGGACCTTTCGGCTTCCTTCTTCGCTCACTCGACCTTCGGCTTCCACCTTCGTTCGCTCGACCTTTGGCTTCCTTTTTCTTCCACTAGACCTTTCGGCTTCCTTCTTCGCTCACTCAACCTTCGGCTTCCACTTTCATTCGCTCGACCTTTGGCTTCCTTTTTCACTCGCTCAACCTTCGGTTTTCATTCTACTGTTCCTTCGGCTTCCTCTGTCTCTTCAAGTTCACGAGTTGTGAACTTATTTATGCTCTATTTGTATGCCCAAGATAGATACTCATAACTTAAGTGTTTTAACTCATTTTTATACGAGTTTCACCAATGACCAAAGGACACGTCTATTGGAAGAAGGCTGACTTGTATATTAAAAATATATATCGGGGAGTCTTTTATCCATAGACTTGATTATTCGCGGAAACCATAAAAGAGAGGCTATACCCACATGGAGGTCCCACATTAATCGCAATCGCAACTTTCGGAGGTTTGCGCATAACATAGTGATTCCACTATTGTGGACGGAGCAGATGCGATATGATCTTAAGCAGTTGTTAATAAACCTGTCAGGTCCACAACCTTATCGCAATCGGCGGTTCGACATCCCTTAGAAACTAGCGATACTGTGGATGTGATACTGTATAAAGTCATGTTATAGTGGTGCAGCGGGTCCACAATATGATATCGCAATCAGATGTTTTACCGTGACAACCCTATGAAACTTGCGATTCAACGGATGCAATATTACATTAGGGTTGTAACCATACACTGATCGGGTCTGCATATTATATCGCAATCGGAGTTTTAATGTGACAAGCCTTCATAACTTGCTACGCGAAGGTTCCAATACGGCGGATGCAATATTAATTAGGGCGTGTTGTAATGGGACCATCGAGTCCGCAACTTATATCGCAATCTATGGTTTGCAGGACTTCAACTGGCACACGGATTAAAATGGCCTTAACCCCCGCAATTGACTGTGATCTAAGAGTTGAATATGAGATCGACGACTAGGATTGAGTGTGGGACTTCAGCCACGATGAAGGAAATTCGTACTCTCCTACCCCCGCAGTTGCTAATCACCATCGATCTAACAAATCTTTCGATCTGGCAATCTAGATCTATTCCTCTGCCATTCTTCTTCTGCCATTAATATTCGTCGATCTAACGAATATGTTGATCTGACGATCCAGATCAATTTTTATGATTCACCTTCCGCAAGCACTTGGGTTTAATCTCCGTCGTTCATTTCTTGACTCCATTATATTGCAATCGAGGGTTTGAGCAGTGTTTACGTAACTTAATATAATAGAACCGCCGATAACGCGACAATATAATTTCTCTGATAAAGCGTCGATATCTTAACTCCTCCCTATAAATTACTTCTGATAAATTGCTTCTCTTCTCTTGTTGGCTTTCAATGACTTCTTCCTCTTACTCTTTGGCTTTCCTTGGCATCTGATAGCTTTCCTCCTTGGTTCCACTTTTTCTATTACATCTGTATTCAATCCTTGGATCCTCCATGAGCAGTGTTAAGATCAATGGGCATCAATAGCCAACATCATGTATTAAAGAATTTGCCATCACAAACACTGCTATATTGACATCAATGACAACCTAGATTAACAGTTTCCATTTGGTTAGAGTCTTTAGCTACCAATCTTTGTCTCTCTTCCTGCACCTACTATTTTGGGGCATCCAAAAAATGCAGCATGCAAATTGGTTTGTGTGGGACCAACTAACAAGACCTATGGAGGTCTTAATGAAGACTTCCCTTATACTATGTCTCAGGTTTCATTTATGTGCTACATGGGTTCTACGTAAGTTCGCTGGTTCTACAACAAAAAAACAAAATCACAAAACTAGAACAAAATTAACAGACACTGCTAGTACAAAATTGTTGGACAATGACTGCAAAACTAGGTCGTAATAAAATTTAATAACTTTATTGTAGCAATTTTTGGAATCTGTGTTCTGGATTAGGGCTCCCCCAACACAATTTGCTGCAAAATTCATGGTCATCGTCCTAGCCTAACAACCGCTCTAAAAAAGGACTTTACAAACCGCAACACATAAATCATTGTGCAACCAACTTCTCCCCATCCATGTACAAGGAAAGGAGTTTGCCTCCAACCAACCAGTGAGCACTGAACCAAACTAGTGGTCAATGAAGTTGCAATATCAAGCCTCGGCCCATCAAGCTCCATCAGACTCCTTTATGACGCCATCTATGTCTTTAGCCAAGCTTTCAAACACCAAAGGAACTCCTTTAGCGCTCTCTCTCTCTGACTCCAAACAATGATGTTGCTCTCAGATTGTAATGCACAGCAATATCATCAACCCATCCTGGCAGTCCATTGCACCTTACACAACTTATCGAGGGATGTAGGTATGTCACCCTTGCAAGCTCGCCATTCTTGTCCATGTTGCAAATTGTTGGGAAGCGTTGGTAGGGGGATGACATTTGTTGTTGGCTCTCCATGTTTCTCGGCCTAAGTCGTTGCCCTTGTGCGTGTTGGGATAGAAATAGTTTGTGTTAGTTGCTCACCCTGCTCATAACCATTCTTTGTTCTTGTGCAACATTGTGGAAGAGTTGCCCATATACCTGCGCAGGGATTCCATATGTGTGATCCTTTAAAAAATTCCCTACGCAGCATTGACCAAGTCTCTTTTGGGCAGTGATGCATGTGCCACAATTATCACATTGAATGGCGCTACAAAGAGTCATTGCACTTGCAAACCACTTTGAGGGGATGGCTTTGTAAATCTCGACACACTTGGAGGAAGTGTCTCTCAATTTGTCACCATCCTCCTCAGCTTCATCGAGCAAATACTCATTATACACTCCATTATTGAGTAATGAGACCACACGGCCCACTTTACCGTGTGATACCAATACCCATTAAAGCAAAGAAAACTCACTTCCAATAACAACAGCAACAAGTATCAGTGTTTTCGATAGAGAATCATTCGACAGAGCACCACCCATGGCAAAAACAACTCCTTCCTCGCCCCAACGCTGATAAATGGTGGCTAAACAAGGCAACCACTTTCACACCAAAAAAAATAAAAAAATAAATTAAAAAAAAAAAAAAAAAAAAATCCTTACTCATGTTAGGTCAAGCCTTAGTCTTGGTCTTTCATGATATGCACAACATCCCAGCCATTCTTTTCAATCCACCGTCGGGTCTTTTATCAAAGCATCTACAGCCACCACAACAATGTTAGATGTCTCTCTCTCATAAAGAAAATGCCACAAGAGCCCACGGACAAGAGCCTCTGCAAACATAGAAGCAACCACTATACAAACAAGAACCCAGAAAATTTTGAGCCAAGAAATTACTGATTTTGCACTCTCCCTGAAGCTACAGGCTAGCCAGGCCCATAACCTCTGTCCAATCACAAGTTTAACCACTTGGGCTTCTCTCCACCATTGTTGCCACCCCACTGAAGAGGGGAGATAGGCTTTTCCCAACTGGAGCAAATTGTTGGACAAAATTGTTACCCTTTGGCCAGGAGGACCAACAAAAAGAAACTTAACTAAAAAAAATTAACTCAAAACATACACAAATAGGAAAAATAAAACTGACAGTTATTTAAACCAGCAAACTACATTTCACAAATTATTGTACATAAAACATGTTGATAGTCCACGGGCGGGAATTCGGATTCCCTTCATTAACATCAACTAAAATTTACATAGTATGCAGCCCCCCCTACCATGGCGGTAGGGAGGCTACCCTGCCTTCCAAGCTCTTCTCACACCCTCAAAACCATGCGTAGTACTCCTTCCACAAAACAACAGACTCCAATCCCCACACCTCGTCAAAAACCCCTAACCATAAAAATTTATCTTGAAACTAGAAGGGAATATTTAATATTTTAATGAAAATATCCAACTATTTTCCCTTTCATGGCAACTTCAAATTCATTTCATTTACATTTCATGTCCATTTACATTCCATTTTATATGTACATTTACTTTTCATAATTAATCTTTCTAATGGTTGCATTCAACTTCCACCACATTTCCTTGGAAGATTTAAAATCAACAATATAAGGAATCAAATATCTCTAACAGATTCCACATTGATGCTCATAGCCAAGATGTCATCTTCTTGGAACTTGTCTTTCCCTGCTTGATCAGTTGGTTCAGTAACCTTTCATTTCACAAGACCCAAGACCTTATGTCTTGCAAGAACAAAGTCAATTCTAGTCTTTGCTCTGAAGTTTGTAGTTCCCTCAAGCTTGTTTTTTGTCTTCTTGAAGGAATTCAAGATGAAGATAGCCAATCAAGAAAAAAGATGTAGGATCTCAATGCTCTTTAAGGTGCTCTCAATGCTCTTCTCCTTCACCAAAGCTCTGGCACCATGTTGATTTTCTAGATGCAAACAAGACCAACAATTTTCAAACTGATAACTACTTCCAATGATACAGTTTCACTTCTTTAAATCATTGCAATCATTAAGCAATTATACTTGAAAATTTCACCCATAAATTTCAATACAGCAATAGAGATCACAATAAGACAATGAAACAAGAGACCAAAATTTCTTGGGACAAGACCCCACAAGGGACAAAACCCGATAAACTTTCCGTATGAGAGAATTCAATTCATCAAATGTCCATCAGAATATTCCAATCAAAAAACCAACCTTTGACTTCAATAATTTTCAAGTCAAAACTAGTCAAATGAGAGAGAAGCTCAACACTTACTCACAGTTAAAATCTACACAAGAGGGTGGAATTTCGGCTTGAGGCAATTTTCAAATTGATAACTACTTCCAATGATAAAATTGGACTTCTTTAAAGCATTGCAATCATTAAGCAATTATACTTGAAAATTTCAACCATAAATTTCAATAGAGCAATAGAGATCGTAATAAGACAATGAAACAAGAGACCAAAATTTCTTGGGACAAAACCCCACAAGGGAGAAAACCTAATAAACTTTCCGTATGAGAGAATTCAATTCATCAATTGTACATCAGAATAGTCCAATCAAAAAACCAACCATTGACTTCAATAATTTCCAAGTCAAATGAGAGAAAAACTCAACACTTGCTCACAGTCAAAATCTACACAATGGTGGAATTTCAGCCTGAGGCAGCTGGTCAAAGGGCCGAAATTCAGCTTGTAATTTCTACAAGTCAAAACCAATGAAATGAGAGAAAAGGTCAACACTTGCTCACAGTCAAATTCTGCACAAGATGGCCTGAGGCAGCTGGTCAAAGAGACGAAATTCAGCTTGTAATTCCCACAGTCAAACTCTTGGTCAACAGCCCAGAAACAAAGACAGGACTTCAGTCAATGATAGTCAACAAACCATAGAGAAATTGGCCTTCAAACCTCAACCAACAATTCGGACAAACAGCAGAGAACAAATCAAGTCAATGCTGGTTATTAACAGAAGTCAAATAGGCTGGTCAACAAAGATAATCCTTCTCATCGCACGTGTGAACAGATCTCTTTGATTGGTCAAATGAATGAGTGAGTTGATGATGCCAAAAGAGGTCAACAAATGTCAATATATATGAGTCAAGAGAAGGTTTTTTGATCTTAGGGTCAAACCCCTTCAAGTGGTGGGGCCGACTAGTCCATTTGACGCCATATTGGACAGCTGGAAAATAATTAATTTCTTCTTCAATTTTGACCATGAAAATACCGATCGAAGCTACCAATTTCCAACAGAGGGCTTTAAACTATGACATTAAAAGCATCTTTCCTCCATATTTGTGTCTCCTCACACATTAGTTTCTTTATGGTGTTTATAAGATGCTATATCAACCAATACTTTTGCCACCCTAGTTGCAGGCTAGAAGTTGCAAGTCCCCCTCCTTTTTAGGGGCATGTATATTCATTTGTCTTGCAGTAATATATTTGTGAGTGCTGCTGTGTATGCGTCTGACTGAGCATTCTGTAAACAAATTCCAAGGTGCCATCGGGCACACAAGAGCCCGGAATCAGACTCAGAGCATTCCATAAACAAATTCCAAGGTGGCATCAGGTACACAAGAGCCTGCCCTTATATAAACTACCGGTTGTTAGTTTAGAGTTATGACATTAAAATTCTGATTTTCTGTGCAACTCCTCGAGTAAACAAAAAGGAGAATGTATAAGAATATTTGGCAGATTTGGAAGTGTCCAAAGCAACCAAAAATACACAGCGGTCATCTACCTAACTAGCAATAAATTTTGTCCAATTTTTCCACAATGGCAGCATGGCAAGAAACTTTATTAGCAGAAGTCATTTTCTGCTTGATCATTTTGATTTGAATATATACCAACCACATAGAGCTCGATTTCTACTCAATCATTTTGATTTGAATATATACTAATCATCTGACAGAAATTTTGACTTGTAATTTGTCATCAGATGTGATAGGTAAAAACCTTTACATTGCCAACTAATCCTTCTATCCATTCTTTTGAAACCTTTGCATTTTTCATTGGAGCTCTGCAAAAAAATATTTTTAAATACTTTGTTATTATGACTGCCAAAGAGATTCCCTTACTTCAAATTGTTGGAATTCTCTTTGACTATTTATGTGCTCTATGGATTATATGAACTAGCAACCGTTAAAACCGCAATAGCATCACAAGCATCGAAAAGTGGGCATCTAATAGGACATAAAATATTAAAATGTGCTCAAAGCTGAAGTTACAACCATGAAAAGCAAAGGCGATGAATAGGCTGACTGGTCAAATATATTTGGCCAAGAACTACAGAATACCTTTGTCTTGCAGTAGTCTACAACTAGAATTTTTTATTAAAAACGCCCCAATTAAAACGCTACTATAACAATACTATTTATTATACCAATCCATAAAACTACTTATTGAGACCATATATCTATATATATACAATGCAAGAGTTGACCATATACCACCCAAAATTAAAACTCTCTTCTCAAATGTAATACTGTGGTTTTTTGCATTGGGTTTAACTTCACCCTTTTCCCAGCCGTTGCTTTGCCAGGTACCTAAAATGAAATTCCTCTTGTTGGCATCAAGGTCCAGTTTGTTTTCATCAAATTGAAATGACGTCACCAATCAGATGATCAGTGTGTTTTGGAAGACAATAAAACCATTCTCAATACAAAATTACTGGAGGGTTAGATTTATAGAGCAAAATAGGTCTATTTGTCAAAAAAAATCTGTTTTGAATACTTTGTTTTCATGAAATTAAAATGACCTCACCAATCAAATGATCAGTGTGTTTGGAAGACATTAGAACCATTCTCAATATAAAATTGCTGGAGGGTTAGATTTATAGAGAAAAATAGGTCTATTTGTCAAAAAAAAACTGTTTCGAATACAGGGCATATTACTCATATACAAAATTACTGGAGGGTTAGATTTATATAACAAAATAGGTCTATTTGTCCAAAATTTTCTGTTTCGAAAACAGCGCATATTACTCATATACCTCTTCCAACCACTAAGTGAAGGTTGGAAGACAACTACATAAAACTCCCAATCACCTTCCCATAAACAAGGGCAAAGGTGCTGGAAATTTCCATGAATATTGATGAAGAAAGACCTTGAAGGATGCCAGAGAGAACCATCCAAGATAACATCTGGTATTGTCAATTAATGAACTATTTCTTGGCATATGTAATAAGCATTGGGTTCTGGGGAGTTATCTTAAAGCCTTGAAGAGCCTGCATAGCTACTGATGCTTGCATTTCATCTCCATACTCCACAAAGGCAATGCCAGGCTTTGCCTCAATCATACGTACTTCCTTGAAACCAGGGTATTGCTGGAACAACATCTGTAGCATCATAGTGGTTGTCTCATGCGGTAGATTCTGGATAAACAATATGCTGTTAGGTGGGGCAGGTGGCTCCTGTGAACTAGGCTTTCCATGTTGAAACTGAGATTGAGAAGCCTGCAAAACAATAAGAATTGATTTATGAAATAGTAGATAAATCACATCAACTACAGCATCTAAATGAACTACGAAGAAACAACCATTGCAACAAAGTGGCATTAGATGATAGGACCAGAACTGCCAAGTGCTTACATCGTGCCTTCAAAAAGCTCAAAACAGGCAAAACAAAATTTCACTTTTGCCTACTTCATCACGTAGAGACAATTTTAATAGGGTACTTATTTGTCATAATTAAACTTTATAACTTCTCCATCGCCTCATAAGCAAAAAGGAATTATATTTATATAAATTGATATAGAATCAAATTATTAATGGTTGATGACATCAATTTTGTCTAAAAAAAGATTTTGTGAGATATCCCTCTGAAAAATCCCCGTATGTTATGTATGCCACTTTATTGGTCAGAATTGCAGCATGAAGATAAGAAGAATCAAACCATTGGCATTTGCCACATGGTAAACCACCATCCCTCAGGCCTCCACACATCACTGGCTTGTAGTGTACCAACCATACTTTTGTAACACATGGATGCCATATAATTGAATTAACCATTTCTATCTGCAATGAAATGCAATTTACAGTTGTATCTTGTTATCCAACATAATCCGAAGGAACTTCTGGAAATAATTGATAAGCCTGGATGCTTGACTGAAGATGATGGACATCGGGAGGCTAAAGTGTTTTCCATGAGTGTGAAGAAGAGTTTGAGAACCTCTAGAGCAGTGATGATTTTCTTGCTGTATATGAGGATCACCATCTTAGAAAACCTAAGCAACCCAAACCTACTATTATGTTGATAGAAAATTCATAGAAAGACATTTATAGGTGTACCACGGATGCGTGATTCAAATTTGGAACCAGCCGAGGTCGACTCTGACTCAAACTCCGACTCGGCCTAGTTGATTTCAATGACTCGGTCTTTGTAAAAAATACAATAAATATTTTTTTTTTTATGAAAAAACATATTTTAAAGATTTTCATTCATGTTTCTAAACTCAAAGCATTAGAATATAGCATTAGAATATAGAGAGAAGACAACATATGATCAAAGTACGCTCATGAATATATCTATTATAACACCTATACAGCTTGAGTGGGCCTAATGGTTAAGAGAATGTGTTTCCTCCTAAGAGGTCACAGGTTCAAAACCAGAGGGGGGTAGACTATGTATGCCTTCGTAGACTTAGCAGTCAAATCGCTACACGGAGGTGGGTCCCTTGTCCCACAAACAAGGGGGGGTCTCATACACCAATTTGGTGTCTGGCTTGGCTGTGACCTTAAAAATGGATATTATTATTATTATTATTATTTAACAAAATGGTACCCAACGCACTATCCAATACATGTAATATATAGAGATCAGAACAAAAACACATATCCAAGGAGGCTCTAAATGGCCTCTACAACAAAACATCATTAGCCACTACTGCTAGACAAGGCAACATCATCTAGCTCAAACTCTGAATTGGAGTCAAACATGGAAACCCATGGCTCCGCCTCTTCATCAAGATCTCCAATTACAATTGTAGAAGTAGTAGCACTCGCACTAGTTGCATACTGAAATAGACAAGCTATGCACCTACATCGTCGTTGAGTAGAGGAAGTGCCTGCAACTGGACGACTTGGGTCGGTACCAGCGGATCTGCATTTAACTGAACAGTCTATAATGCATCCATCTCCAAATCAAAATCAACATCAATATCCTCATGAAGGTCAAACTTTGTTGGTTGAGTCTCCACTACCCAATCTGAGGATGGATCAATACCTTCCAACATGATGGGATACGTATCAGGTCTTTGTTTAGCAACTGGTTGCGTCTTAGCAGGAGGTTGTATTGGACGAAGACTAGATCATTTAACCGTTTTTGTTTCTAATTGTTTTCTCTTCGTGTGGATCCTCTCAAAGACAGGCCAATTGCACTCACACCCAGAAGTGCTACAAGTTTGACTCAAAATACAAATTGCAAACTTCTACAATTGAGGACACTGGCTACCAAATGCCTCACACCATACCATTGCATTGTAAAAAACATACTTGTGTAATGACTTAGTTCAACAAATTATATCCAACTTTCAAATTATAAACAATTTAACAAAATAAGAATTTGAAAATCGAAATTATTTACCTGGCTCATCAACTTCCCTTGCAATCCTTGCTAGGTTTTCTCCAAAGGTACTTGTGGCTCTATTGAAACAAGCGACCTGTTGGTGTATCTCCAGCTACTCACTCTTATCAAGGACCATGCGCTCAAGGCACTCAATCAATCCATCTCTCACCTCCCTAGTCAAATATTCTCCCACCAAAGCTTTATAATAATACCTTGGGTTCAGAAAAAACCCAATTGCGTGTATAGGGCGATGGAATTGATTGTTCCATCTTTGATCAATGGTTTCCCAAATGGGCCCATACTTAGCCACTCTATCCTTGTATGTTGTCTTTATTTGCTCCTTTGCCTAATCCATAGCTTCATAAATGAAACCCACAACCAATCTTTCCCCATACAGTAGTTGCAACACCTTAACTAGTGGCTCAACAACTTTCACAATCTTTGCTTCCATTTTCCAAAATATGTCATCATTAACTTTCTTTCTTACATCTTTGCCATCCTATTTGTGAGCCCATTGACATCCATTCCATCCATCACTGGAAAACATCCTCTGCAAGTTTCTATATTGGGAAAGCATAGATCGCAATGTCAAAAAATGAGCTGCAAATCTAGTAATGGCGGGCCTAACAAGATCCTTGCCCCCCTGTGCTTTTCCTCATCAAGTTCAAAATCCATGAGTGATTGTAGATATACTTTGTTATGCTTTTGGCATGCTCTATAGTGTTCTTGATCCAATCTATTTTACCAATATCCTCAAGCATGATATCTATGCAATGTGCAGCGCATGGGGTCCAAAAGATGGTTTTGTGTTTTTCCTCTAACATTTTTCCAGCAAGAACATAGTTAGAAGCATTATCTGTGATGATTTGAACGACATTAGCCACCCCCACCTCTTCAACAACCTGATTCAAAAGTTGAAACAACAAGTGTGCATCTTTCAACTTATCAAAGGCATCAACTAATTTTAGAAACATGGTTCCCTGTGGGCAAAAGATAAGAAAACTTATAATGGTACAATTCATTTGATCAGTCTATCCATCTCACATGATGGTACATCCTGTTTTCACCCATGAGCTTTTGAACCTCTTTTTGCATAAGAGATCCCCTTAATTCATGCATATTAGGGTCTTTGAAGTCCTTACTAGTAGCAAATATGGCATCAAACATAGGTTCATAATACAATAAACGGGCAACATTGAAGGGGATATCAGCATCAAACATAGGTTCATAATACAGTGAACGAACAGCGTTGAAGGGGATATCAGCATCAAACATAGATTCATAATACAGTGAGTGAGCAACATTGAAGGGCATATCAGCATCATACCACCATCTAGCTATGTAATCACAGGCAGTTTCTCTCGATTCTTTCTTCCAATGGTCATCTAAAGTAAGCTAAACTTGACTTCTATTAACTTGAGGACCATGTGCACTATCAGAGGGAGAGGAGGGTATGAAATAACTTTTGATATCACCCTTCTTTTTAATTTTACCCTTAGCCTTTTCTTGAATAGACTCCACAAAGGGAGGAACATAACGAAAGGGGTTGGATGCATCAGTATAAGAGATAGATGAAGAGCCCTCATACCCAAAATTGGGGTTGGCGGCCACCATGTGTTTTAGACTCCTCTTCCTCCCTATTTCAACCTTTCTTTTTGCTTAGCTTTTCTTCCTCAAACATCTCAAATTTTTCTAGCAACGCCTTCCTAATTTCCCCAATCTACTCTATTGGTGTTGCACATGGGACAATTTGGCCTCTAATACCAGCCAAGTGTTGTTTCACCCTGTGAATGCCCCCTCGACCTTCCTTAAATCTTTTATGACAAAATTTGCAATACATTTGATTGCCAATCATCTCAACATATGCCCAAGCAGCATCTTTCATTCTAGAAGCCATTTTTTTATATTTGGAATTGGAAATGAAAAGAGAAGAAAATAAAAAAAATAAAAAATAAAAAAAAACCTCTTCATTTCTTCTAGAAACATTAATTTTTTCAATTTCTAGATCTGCAAAAAAAGAAAAAAAAACCCAAGGGAAAATTTGAGAAGTGAAACAAAAAATACCTATAGCCTCCTCAATGTTGCTCCAAATTGTCGCTCCAATGATAGCCCAAGAACCTCCTCACTGTTGCTCCAATAACCAACTACAACTCTTCACAAACTCCTCACAAATGCTCACACAAATGCAATGAGATAGTTGTGACAAAATGTGAGGGGGTTTGGTCACTTTTATAGGCTTGGGAGAAGGGTAGAGGCATTAGGGAAAAAAAAAACAATTTGGAGTCCGCCCCGATGCCTTTTTTCTCGTCGCTCAGGTCGGCTGGTTTAAGTCGAGCTCGGCCGAGTTGGCCTGTCCGTTACCGAATAGGTCGAGTCAGTGACCAACTCGGTCGGTTCGATAACGGACTGGCCGCTGGACCGGTTAAATATTAGAGTCAGCCCGAGCAAGGGTTTGGCTCAGTCTACCGGGCCGAATCCGAGGCAAACTGACCTAGTTTTAAAACTATGGTTCATATTGCGTTAGTTGAAATACCTTTACCATGTCGTCAACATGTTTTTAAACCATAAAATGGCTTGTTACTTTTCATGTAATGGGTTCACCCCATGAATGTCTATCTTGGCTCACCATTTAAGATATACAAATGATTAAAATCGAATAGGTGCTTACAATGGATGGTAATCCGATACCTTTCACTTATGTTGTGCAATGGCATATATAGGTTCAAAGCATGGATTGGAATATACCAATGTTATACAGGGGCATGCCCCCCACACTTCCCATGCCCTTGAGATAGTGGGGGCTGGAAACACATTTTGCCACTTATTAGGTATGTGATATAGTTTTTGCACAACTATCCCTATGTGTGACTTCTTGTGCCTGGCGCCACGGAGGTGATACCCTTGTTGAATTTTGTAGCTATGGTCGATCTTCATAATTAATATTTTAGCCCTTGAAATATATGTAATAATGAATTTAAGACAAGCATTAATTAAGGGGAGTTACATATGACATGATTGAGTCTCATGACTGAGAGACTTGAATTTCTTTTTAATAATAATATAAAATATCATAAAGAGGATAATAGTAATAATAATAATAATATTGATGATTAAGTTAAAAATTAAACAATTGAGATTGATTAAGGACAAGTTAAGTGAATTTCCATCATGTATATATGATTATGAATTGATGGAAGGAGATTTACTGTTTTTGGAAAGTCATGGTTGCAAAGACAGACATGACTTTCTATTTTTAGAAATTCACTTTAGAAAGGTCATAAATGAAACTCTATTCAAGGAGATTCATCCCATAACTGTCAATTTTCAATACTCCCTCTCAGCCAAGGAGGAATTTCTTTCTGATACAAGGATCTATGCTATCTTTGCTTTGGAACAATGATGTTACAATCTAATGAAGAAGAATCGTAATAGGGGAGATACATCCATCACCCTAAACACACTTGTAGGGGTCGACTTGTCAACACATGACAAGGATCTCTCACATCCAAGGCTCATCACTGCTTGGGGGATCCACTTGTCAACACATGACAACGATCTCGCTCATCACCAAGGATCTCGCACATCCAAGGCTTATCATCCATGACCACCCTCTCTAGGAATGGTCACATCTGTTAGTCCAAGTTGCCCTATAAAAACCAAGAAATTTCCTTTCGGCAAAGGCTTAGTAAGAATGTCGGTGATCTGATCATCAGTCGCTATATATGGTCTTACTGCTCCTCTTTGCACCATATTTGATCTCAATGTGTTTGGACTTGTCATGGAACACAGGGATTTTAGCAAGTCGAATCCCACTTTTATTGTCATAGTAAATTATTATAGTATCCAATACTTGCTCAAACAGCTCTCCAAAGGGCTTCCTTAGCCATATTGCCTCACAGCTAGCAACAACGTATTATGCTTCACTCGTGCTAAGGGCAACAGACTTTTTCTTTCTACTCATCCAAGATATCATGGCAGAGCCTAAGCTGAAGCAACACCCTAATGTGCTCTTTCTGTCAGTAGAGTTACCAGCCCAATCAACATCAGAGTATCCATGTAGCCTTACATCTTGGGTAATGTATCTCAATCCAAGATTGATGGTCCCATGCAGGTACCTCAACACATGCTTTGCAGAAACCTAATGTGCATGAGCAGGCTTAATCATGTATTGACTTAGGGTATTGACTGCAAAGCACATATCTAGTCTAGTGTTCACTAAGAACATCAGTGCCCCAATCAGTTGACGGTACTCAGGTGGATTAGCCAAATCAATTCTTGCAGCTTTACCACAAAGCTTCTTGAAATTCATTTCCATTGGAGTATTCATGGACTTACACTCAGTCATGCCAAACCTTTCTAATAGTTTGACAACATAATTTCCTTGAGAAAGGAAAATCTCACTATATTTTTTCCATATCTCTAGGCCCAGAAAGTAGTGCATCAACTAAGATCTTTCATTTCAAATTCAGAAGCTAACTCCCTCTTACACTGGAGAATAAGAGGTTCACTATTAGTCAGAAATAAATCATCAACATAAATACCAAAATCAAAGGCATACCTTGGATTGTCTTAAAGTAAAGATTTGGATTTGCATTGCTTCTAGTAAAACCAAGATTCATCAAGAAGCTATCTATGTGAGCATACCAAGCTCTCGGAGCTTGCTTCAAACCATAGAGGGCTTTCTTCAACCTACACACAAGTTTTTTGATCATGTACTTCAAAGCCTTATGGTTGCTCCAAAAATACTTCTTCTTTAAGGAAGGCATGCAAAAAAGAAGTCTTCACATCCATTTGGTGAAGTGACAATCCTTGGCTAGCAGCTAGAGCTACAATAGATTGGATGGTGGTGTAATGAGCAACAGGTACAAAAATTTCGTCATAGTCTAATCCCTCTTTTTGAGAAAACCTCTAGCCACAAATATAGCTTTATATTTTTCAATACTGCCATCAACAATGTGTTTAATTTTATACAACCATTTAGAAGATACAATAGATTTACCTTAGGGTCTTGGAACCACTTCCCATACATCATTATGAATGATGGATCCATATTCTTCATCCATTGCATATTTCCACACTTGGGCCTTTACAGTTTCTTCAAAAGTGCACGGTTCAGCTTGAAAAATGTTGCTCATGGTTACAACATATCCTTGGGTTAGGAAAGGTTTCTTTCTTTCTCTGAAAGATCCTCTGGGATAAGCATGTTTATCAACATCTTGAAGAGTGTACCAAAGCCATAAAGGTCTCCTTTTAAGAGGAGGATCCATAGGCTCCATAGGCTCCATGGGTTCATGAGGAGGATCAGAGTTAGCTTCAAGGTCTTCTATTTCAAATACATCATCTTGACTATCAACATTAGTAGGAGGAAGAGAAGTGTCTCTTTCTTTTCCAAGAGCTGCATCTTTATCAAATGTTACATCCCTACTAAATTCCATATTTCTTTGACCAGGTACATATATTATATAAGCTTTAGAATTCTCAAAACAACCAACAAACATACCTTTCTTCCCTAAAGCTTCCAACTTGTTCCTTGTCTCTTTTGGGACATGGAAGTAGATAGGACAGCCAAAGATCCTTAGGTGCCCAACTTCGGGTTTCTCGCTAGTGAAGAATTCTTCAGGAGTCTTGTTGTTTAGGGCACAGTGAGCAGATCTATATTGAACATAGACAGTTGCGTTAGCAACTTCTCCCCATAAAAACTTTGGCAATTTCTGATCATGCCACATAGCTTTGATCGCTTCCATGATAGTTCTATTCTTTCTCTCGACCACACCATTTTGTTCTGGGTTATAGGTACAGCAGTCTCTTTTTCGATTCTAGCTTCTTTGCAGAAGTCAATGAAATCACTGGAAGTGAACTCTCCTCCATTGTCAGATCTTAAAATTTTGATCTACTTTCCAGCTTGTTTTTCTACTAGATCTTTGTAATCTTTGAACATGTTAAAAGCTTGAGATTTATTTTTCAGAAAATAAATCCATGTTTTGCGAGAAAAATCATCCACAGATATAATATAATAAAAGTACCCACCAAGAGAAGTTATAGGCATTGGTCCACATTAATCAGAATGTACAAGATGCAAAACTTGACTGGCTCTACTTTTGCTTGAAGGGAAAGGTCCCTTCACTTGTTTTCCGCTTGCGCATCCTTGGCAAATGCCAGCATGAACAAATTTGATTTCCGACATTCGGGAAACCATCTTTCTCACATGAGGTAATGCTTTGTAGTGCAAACAAGCAAACCTTCAATGCTAAAGCTCACTTTGATGATTAATGTCATGGATTAGTGCATGAATAGCTCTTCCATTGATTTTGTATAGACCTTCCCATCTAGATCCCAGAGTGAAGGCATCTCTCATGTTGGATCTCAATGGGCAAGTGAGAAATTTACTATTTATTAAAGCAACTTTCATTCCATTATCTTCTAAAATTGATATGGACACAAAATTCTTCTTTAAACTAAGGACATATAAAACTTCTTGAAAAGTCAGAGTTTTGCCTTGATCTAGATGGAAAGAAAAGGAACCAAGTCCTTTATTAGATATGTAGAGTTATCTCCAAGAATGATCTTCAAATTTGTCTCCCTCTCAACCAAATTAGAGAGTACTTCTTTGTAACCAATAAAGTGCCTTGAAGCACCACTATCAACCAACTAGCTATCACAATAATCTGCAATCTCAGATGCATTATTATCATACCTTTGGTTCCTTGAGGAATTATAGTTTCCTTTGCGAACAGATGGAGGTTCTCTTCTTCGTTTGTAATCAGATTTTGTTGGAGCAATCGTTGAGGTTGGATTTTGAAGCTCTTTTGTTTTTTGAATAGTCACGAGCATAGTGGCCATGTGTTAAAATTGGCAACTAAGGCCACATTCCATCTTAGGACAGCTCATATGATGGAGATGATTATTGCAATGGATTCCTCTTTTTGAGAGGTCCAATTTTGATATAAAGATCATCTCATTATGACAAGCAGAAATGGAATTTCGAATTTATTCTCTCTCGTGCACAAATTGTCAAGGTCTGCCTCAGTCAAATATAGGCTCATGAAGCCCAATAGATGTGTCTCCTCACCCTCAACGAGGTGTATAAATAGGAGTGACCTCTCTCTCATTTGGACATCACTCATATCATCACATATCTCTCTCTCTCCTCTCTTGATTGGTTCGTACAGCTTGGAGGCAGCCTTCTCTACTTCGCAAGTGTGAAAGGAGGACGAATTTCTGGGTATATTTGCTGGCCAAAAATTTCAAAAAATAGGACAGTGATGACTTGGGTGTTTTTTTCCAACGTCGACTTTGTTCTTGTGGGCAAAAATCTGATTTTTGAAGGCTGCATTTAATGGCATAATTTTCGAGGTGATTGGGACAGTTTGACTGGTTTGACTAATCTGTTTTGTGCTGACTTTGACCGTCTTGGAAGACTGAATTTATCTGTTGTTGACCGAGCTGCTTGGAGGACATTTTGGAGGTTCTTTGACCACCGTTGACTTTCTAGTTAGGGCTGCATTTGACTGTTGTTGACTGCTGATTTGACAGGACTGTTTTGAGCATGTAAATCTGATATTTGTACTCTCTCTCTCTCTCTACTGAACTATTGAAGAATAATAGAAAGATTTGATCAAATGGTTTCCCCACATTGTGGTTTGTCACTGGCATCTGCCATATCATGTGTCCACTTGCCTTGGCTTGTCTTCTACACGTGTTTTTAGCTTCTATCTGCGTTTACTATCAATGTGTTTAAGTTAATGTGATTGCTACTGAACATAATTGGAAATTGTCATTGGGCTGATAAGGAACATTGAAGTAAATTGTGCTAAAGCATAGAACATACCATTGTTATCTAAAATTAACACCATGCTTGCGACAACTGTAGCATTGGACTTTTGACAAGTCTCTGGTCCATTGAGAGGAGTTGTTGGGAGCAAACTTTCTCAAATAGTGCATTCCTCTTCTTCTTTTGTTCCCTTTTGCCTTGTACAGCAAAGGCAATAGGTTCTCCCTCCTCATGCTGGGAATTCTCCCTCTGAAAATCATTTTGGGTTCTTCTTGACTACACTTTCCCAAGAGCTCATCAAATGCAGAAAACTTGTCATTATTACTGATGGTAGTAATAGAAGTTGTTTCCCAAGAAGAAGGAAGACCTCCAAGCAAAATTAGTACCAATTCATTATCGGAAACAACTTCACCAGAAGTTGACAGTTGATCTTTGATTTTTGATATCCTCATCAAGTATGCTTGAATGGTTTCTCCTCTGTTCATCTTAATATCCTTGAGTTGATTCATCAGAGAAAGAATTTGACTCAAATTGTTCACTGGATACATTCCAATCAGCTTGTCATACATTTCTTTGGCTTTCTTCAAATTGGAGACATAAGTGATGAGGTGGTCTCCAAAAGAGTCAAAGATAATATTTTTAGCCTTGACTTCTCCTTTCTTGTATCTGGCTTTGATAGCAGCGTTGGAGTTTTCAACTGGTTCTGCTACCTTTCCTTCAACATGTTAGTAAATGTGACTAGGTTTGGTCTTCATTATTGTACTTGAGTCAAATGTAATATATTTGTCAAAAGAAAGTGAAAAGAATTTTTAATATTAATTTAATTTGACTTATTATTAAAGCATGGGTTTCATGCTTGGGTCAAATGTATAGGTCAAGCCTCCATTGTAGGCTTTAGGTTATTGTCAAAATAAATTGTGAAGACTCATCCATCCATCAAAGTCTCCTTGTTGTTGAAAGAACCCTCACGAAGTCGGCCTCCCTCAAAACATCACATGTTGGCTTAATTCAAAGACACAATTGTTCACATTCTCATGTCGGCTTATTTTCACATGGCAACAACTATATATACCAATACTAGGACTTTGCATTTCTCCATCTAAGAATCTCAGATAGAGTTACAGAGCGAGGTACGGACATCAGAGAACTCAAATTGGTTGCAAGGTTCAGAGATCACAACGAAGTTAAGGGTTCAGTGCTTTTACAAAGTTATGGGTTCGATCTTGCCACAGTGATAAGGGCTCGGAGCAGCGACAGAAAGAAGAATCTAGTGCTATCACAGTTTAACTTGGCTCAAATAAAAGTCACGATGAGATCACAGTTTGGGTTCATGTTTCCATAGTGCCATCACAAAGGTGAGGTCTCGGTACTGGAGTAAAGTCTCGGTGCTATACCACAATGAATTCTCGGTGCTACCACAATACAATGGTCTTGATGCTATCTCAATTAGTTGCCATCAAAGTTCATGTTACCACAGTCTCGGTGCTTCCAGAAGGACTCGGTATTAACTATAATGAGGTTTCAGTGCTCCTACAAGTGATAAGTGTTATTACAGTGATGCTTCAACAGTTCGTTCCTATCTCGATGCTATGATGGATGGAGGTAGTCTTGAGTCTAGATTGTTAGGGCCATGGTCGTCTCATTTCTGAATCTATTGAAGGAAGAACTTATCACTGGGTTTTCCCCTCCCTCGAGGGGGTATTTCCTTGGCAGCATGCCTATATTTTGTGTTCTCTTCTTTTGTTGCTTGGCATTAATCTTGATGATTAAAAAAGATAATTAAGAAAACTAATACTAATAATAAAAATATCACAAGTTAATGTCAATAAGAGGAAATCATTTAACTACTACATATATAGATTTTCCAACATGGTATCGGAGCTATGGTCAAAAGTCAAAAGGCAGTTTGAAGAAGGGTAGTTATGGGCTAGTGGAGTCAAGACTACAATGGGCTAAGACACCTTGAAGAAAGAGAATTTCACCATACCTCAAGGTGACAAGTAAAAGAATGAAAAGTTCAAGTATTAATCTCAGTCTCAATCAAATCATCTCAAAGAGCAAGGGTCGATGATCTCACAGTCTAGAAGAAAAGTATAACTTCACTCCACAAGATAGTAATGAACTCAAGACATCTAGTATCACAAGTATAATGTAAGCTACAGTGACACAGCTCGATCACTTTAGAGATTGGGTTCATAAATTTTCGGTGAAGTTATAGTCATAAAAGAATTCGGGTTCTATGATATGTGGTTAAAGTTTTGATAGGATCATAGGTTGAAGCATTGATATTTATAAGAGCTAAAACAGTGATAATGGTTCACCACAACAAGAAGCTTTTGCTACCACCACATTGTCCTCATTAATGAACTGTGTCATTCCTTCTACAAACAACAAATATTGGGATTACTGTGTACAAACCAAAGTGGATTGTGTCATCACATAAACTACCTTAAGTCTGTCCTTACAAACTCAAGGACTCTTTCAAGATATGAGTACAAGTGTTGTTACTACGACAAGGTTAATAAGCTCACAAGAATCAACAGTATGTAAAATTCAAGGTAAGTATAATCATAAAGATTTTCAAATGTTACATAGTTAGCACTCCCTAGATAACATACTAAATCTCATATTAGAATCTCGATCCTTATCTTCTAGAAATTACAAATATCTAGGATGTAAAATAGAGGTCCTTGATTGAAAGAAGGAATAACATTTATAGGATTCCATCTTCCATGGTTATGTAGGAGATCTAACTTGAGAAGTTAAATCATGATGCATGGCATCCCATGTTTTGTTTGAAAGTATGTCTACAGATATAGAAGATCATGATTTATTGTGTTGAGAAATCTAGGGCATTCAGAGTTATAACAGTTCTCTACTTGATAATTGCTTGTGATATACTTTTACTTCTTAACTTATAGTCTTCTCTTTGTTAGCTTATTAATGTGTTCTTCTCATCAAGACAATTACCAACATGCACAATAAAAGACAAGTGACACAATATGTAGGCCTCTCAGCCAGGGCCAAACCTCTCACTTCTCGGGAGGAAAAACCGATCAAAGTTCTTCTTCTAGATCTTCAATTGATAACTACCAAGACCATGACACAAACCCTTAACTCTAGTATCCTCCCAAGAACCTTGTTACTAACCTTGATACTTTGCCTCCTCCCTTCCTCGCCTTTCTTCTTGATCTTGAACTGCTCTCCTCGGCTCCTTCTAGAGAAACTCAGTCTCTATCCTTCACTCTAGGATATCACTGGCTTCCTCTAGAGAATCTCGGTCTCTAGATCTATATCTCGGTCTCCTAGAAGAATCCTTCCTTAGCTACCCTAGGAGAAACTTCACCTTTGCTGCCCCAAAAGAAACCTCCTCTTCGCTGCCCCAAAAGAATCTCTTCTTCTTTGCCCAGAAGAAACCTACTTCTTCGCTGGTCCAAAAGAATCCTTCTTTGCTACCCCAGAAGGATGTCTTTCGCTACCCCAGAAGAAACTCTTCTTAGCTCCCGAGAAGAAATCTCCTTCTTCACACTTCTACTTCACCTTTACTTCCCACTTTTCCTTCTCCGAATTCAAGTCGAGTTGCTTGATCGAATGTGTCTTCAAGTGAGGCCGAGTTAGGCTATATATACACTTCTTCTCATGTCCTTTAGGCCGACATGACTATTGGAGGTTAGGCCAACATGTTCTAGAGAGTTCTTTCATCGTTTGTAGGCCGACTTGAAGAGGATAGATGACAAGCTCTCGGAGGATACTTTACATAGACAAGATTGAACTTTTACAAAGTGTAGCATGACTTCATTACATGACAATGACTAACATTTTATGACTAGATGACAAATAAATCCTAAAGACTCTCAATGGGAGTCTTGACTCAAAAACAAAATCCCTTGCTCATGAAACACATGAAGCAAGTCAATTAAATATTTTTATTTTTCTTCTTTACATCTCATTACATAAAATCATATTTACATGTCATTATGAATACAAAACCTAGCTACACTTTTCAACACTCCCACTTAACTAGGGAGGTATTCATAATGGTACTTGGACTTTCTCAATCTGAAGAATCTCTCATAAAAGGAATTCGGATTTGTAACTCATTTCTATAGCATCATATCAACCAGCATTGTTACATAGCAAGGCCTTGACTAATAGCTCCATCTCTCCACAAGATCTGAGCTTTAATTTTGGCGAGACCAATGATTTATAGACACCCTCATCATTGTCTCTTTCAAAACATACCCCACACAGGTTCTCTCAGGATATGTTCCATGAGGACTATTCTTATCTTGGACTCCCCATGTTGGAATTTCTAATTCTAACCCGTTAGAAATTCTTCCTGTACTATCTAGTTTATTTCACCTACTTGTTTAATTACTTAACAAGTTATTTAACCATATAAATACTGAAAATAAACACAAGTATAGTCTCAACATCTACAGATCATCAACTGAAAGAAAACAAGCACACAAGTGACACCATTATTTTTGGACAAATGTCCCCGAAAAAACCCAATGCAAAAAAACCGGTGCATCTATTCTAAGCGTTATATTATTATGTAGTCTATCTGAGTACAACAGGGTGCCTAATCCAACTCACCCGACAGAGAAAAATACACTACAGCAATACCTCTATGTTCGTAAATAGGTATTTAGAAAACCTATCCCACGAAACCCTCTCTAGCACAATTGAAGCTCAGTGTTGGCCCTTCTAGCCTCTGTGTCACTCCCTCTACCCTCTACATGGATGACGCAGTTTCTCTGGGCTCTACGTTGCCTCTGCTGGGCTCTGTGTAGCCTGGACTGACTGTTGCTCTCGCTCTCTTTGCTTCTGTGCTGGTCTCCCAGTATTGTCTCTACCTCTGTGCCTCGTACTCACCGCCCCTCACTACTGACCACTGATTCAACTTTGCTTAGCAACCCCGCTCTAGCAAAATGAATGATTGATCACTCTGGTGTGTTCTCCAATTGACCCTCAAGCCTCTTCTTATACTTTTCTCATTGGTCCTTCAACGGCCGAGATTAAATCTCTAATCAACGTCTAAGATTAGATTTGGCTTGATCCATGACTTTTGGAACCTTCTAACCTAGTTTTATATTAATACCCATCAATATTTTATTTTTCCTAAGTTTAGACTTAGAAACTCCATTAAAAATATTAATTATTTAATATCTCCCAAACTGGTTAGAAGCTGCCCAAACCATTTATGGGTCTTGGAGATCTCATGTGCTTTAGCCTCTCCACCAATTTCATGGCTAGAGCACATCCAATGCTACCCCAAATTAACACTGCCTCTTAGCGAGGACTGTGCTCTAGTAATACTCCACACTAAGCATTACCCTAATCATCTGGCACCGGTCCCTGTGCTGATGCTAGGCCTCCGCACCCAACATCCTCTGCATTGTTGCATACTGTACTACTACCCATGGCCCTACCACTGCCACTGCTGCATCCATACGGCAGCTCCCTCTGCATTTGTGCTGCTACTGGTCCATCCTCCTAGCACTGCATCTGCACTGCATCCCCTCTCATCATGCTACATCATGCTACTGCACTGCAACTCAGTTACTGAGAAGTAAGTAACTGATCCACCCAACTTTTGACATCCCTGTCAGGCTAGAAACACACCCGATGTTGAAGCTACTTCTCTGCCGCTAACAAGTGCTCCCTCTACTAACCTCTACGTTGTTGCAACAACTGCCTGCATCTCGCACCATTGCACACCTCTGTGCCATCCTGCACTGGTGCAACACTCCTGTGCCTCTCGCATTGTTGCAGCTTGCTAGCCTCTCACTGCCTGAGGACTCTTGCACTATAACACTCTTTGTCGCTTCATCTGCATCGGTCTCTACCGACATTCGCTAGTCCTACTACTCCTCTTCGGGGCTCCCATAGCAAGGTATAATCTAAGAGGTTGGGTGCCTCAAGGATCCCACCCCTCATTGCCTGTAGTCCTCCTGACTGCAGCTCAATGTCTCCCCACTTCTTCTCAAGTGGCACATGAGCACTCATGGCACAATCGCCATCCTCCTCAACTTCTTTCTCCGCCTTCACTGGCGCTGCCTTCGAGTCAGAAGCCTCTCCCTTACTCTTCTTCCTCGGACACTGGTTCGCAAAATGACCTAGTTCCCCACAATGGAAGCACTTCACCTTGGAGAGGTCCTTCTTCCTCTTCTCCTGCTTTCCCGCAGATGTTAGAGCCGCATCCTCTTCTTCCTCCTTCTTGATCCTAACCCCTTTGTCACTACTCCCTGCCTTGGTCAGCCATTTGATCTCTTCTTGACGAAGAGCTGCCCGCTGTTCTTCCCAATCCGGAAGACTCGTCCTGCCCAATATGCTCTAGACAAATACCTCCCAATCCTCGAAGACTGTGTTAAGCGCAGTCCTCACCATCAATTCTTGTTAATTTTAGGTATGTTCTATGCTTAGAGCAATTTATTTCAATTTACAGTTAGCTCCATATCTTTTCCAGATTAGCAATCACTTCAGCATTAAAGTAAATTGCAGATAGAACATAAATATAAATCGCAGAAGACAAGCCAAGACAAGAGGACACAAGATGTGGCGCTAGCCAGGGACAAACCCCAATGTGGGGAAACCCTTGATCAATTCTTCTTATATGTTCTTCAATAGCTTAGCAGAGAGAGAGAGAGAGAGAGTATGCTTACAACAGAAGTCAACACTTTAACTTATCTAGATAAGAGCATAGATCATCTCTAAGAAGATGATACATGATATTAGTTGAAGACATGCTGCTTCAACTAATTCTCCAAGGTGACTCCTTCACCTATCGTTGTGCTGCATTTCTTCATCATGTTGCACCTCACCGCGCTGCACCACGCTGCACCCATCATCACTATGCTGCATCTCATCACACTTCATTAATCATGACTATACCCATCACTGTACTGCATTATGTGCCATTGTTGCACCATGTTGCCATCCTGACCTATGTGTTGGTTGCACCTTGCTTGCTTGTTGTCCCTAGCATGCTTGTTGCCCTTAGCATGTTTGTTGTTGCATGCTAGTTGTCCCTTGCATGTTAGCTGTAACATTGCATGCTTGGTGAATTTGCTGCTAAGTACCATACAACTGTTCCAATGTTAGTTAGTTGTCCCTTGCATGCTTTTCTCCTTCAGAGACAGATGCTCCGACTGTTTCGGCAGTTCCCGGCACTTCTAGCAGTTCCGATTGTTCCCAACAATTCCAGTAGTTCTGGTTGTTCCCTGCAATTCCGGCAGTCCCTACAGTTCTAGCTTTTTTAGCAATTCAGGCTTTTACGGCATTTCTAGCTTTTTCGATTTTTCCAGCATTTCCGGCTTTTCCGGCTTTTCCGACAGTTCCAACAGTCTAGGCTTTTCTGGCAGTTCCAGCTTTTCCAGTTTTTCTGGATTTTTAAACAACGTCGAGCTTATTCTCCCATGACTGCATTTAGATCTAGGGCATGTTATCTGGGGCAGTGTATACCCTAAGGCACTCCCTCTAGCTCTCATCTTCATCAAACCCAAAACAAGATGAAGTGAGATCACAAGAGTGAGTGTATGTGTGACAAATGACTTCAAGTCTTCTTCTATTTATACTAAAACATAGAGGTTGAATAGACATGATTGTTGGGCTTCTGAGCCTACATAAGTTGCTGGTCGACTTGACAATTTGTCCATAATCAAAATAAATTCATATCTTCATAAATACTTATTGGAATCGGATGATCTTTAGATCAATCCTACACCTCTCGATGAGAGGGATCCAAAAAAAAAATATCCACTGCCATAAATAAGATGACCCACATGGAGTTTGGCCCTAGTTGCCAATTTTAACAATTCCTCATCCTGCGTGGCCCCTGTGGAAGTTAGCTGGTCACTGATCTCCTTCAACCGACTGAGGAAGACATCTATCTGCTCTCCCTTCTGCATCTGGTATGCCCTTAGTTGATTCTCCAAGAGCATCTTCCTCTACACGGAAGTACACTAGTACAATGCTTTCAAGGCGTCCCACATCTCCTTTGTCATTTCCTTCTCGACAATATGTGGTACAACATGATCGTTGACCCCATCAAGGATGATGCACTTAGCCTTAGCCATTGCCTCCTCGTACCTTTCATTAGCTATCGGGTCAACTGGGATAGCTATCACTCTTGAGACGAAGCCCTTGATGCAATGTCTATCTAGAATGGACAAGATCCTAGCCTTCCAAACCAGAAAGTTGGACGCTCTGTCCAGCCTGTCCTCATCTCTCGGGCCATTCACGGCCATCTCGCTGCTCTTCTATCGACTCCTTCGAGTCTCTCTACTTCCTTCCTCGAAGTCCTTTGTTCGACTCCTGTTGAGTCTCTCTACTTCCCGTCTAGAAGTTCTCTTCTAGACTCCCTCTGAGTCCTAATTTCCCTCCTGGAAATCCTTCTGCCAACATCAAGTTGCCCCTCTCCAATCGTTTGTGCAACTGCAACACTGATCCGGATTCCTTGGCTAGAAATCTGCCTCGGCAACAACTCCCTCTGCCTGGGTCTTGCCCTGTTGGGTACTGTTCTGACCACAGTACCCCACCAGCATCGCTCTCACAAACTACCCACAACCTCCTATGCCCCAACAACTGAAGGATTGAGCCACTTGGCTCTGCGCAATCCCGGCACCGACAAATCAGCTCCCTCAACTAACTATGTCAACCCTCCTGACCTCTGCGTGGCTCTGCGTGAGCTTGATTCTGACTCTCACAGCCTCTGCTCTGGCCTCTCTCTACCCAAACTAATGACGCAGTCCCTCTGCATCACTCGTTCCCCTATTGCCTTCTGCAAGGATCAGCTCTGTCACTCAGGACAGCTGAATCTACTACAAATGCTCTGCTCAGCTGATGCCTTTAGTTTTCCTGTGATCTCCAACCACCCTCTAATACCATGTTGGAATTTCTAATTCTAACCCGTTAGAAATTCTTCCCGTACTATCTAGTTTATTTCACCTACTTGTTTAATTATTTAACAAGTTATTTAACCATATAAATATTGAAAATAAACACAAGTACAATCTCAACATCTACAGATCATCAACTAAAAGAAAACACGCACACAAGTGAGACTGTTATTTTTGGACAAATGTCCCCGGAAAAACTCAATGCGAGAAAACTAGTGCATCTATTCTGAGGGTTATATTATTATGCAATCTATCTGAGTACAACAAGGTGCCTAATCTGACTCACCCGACAAAGAAAAATACACGGCAGCAATACCTCTATATCCGGAAACAAGTATTTAGAAAACCTATCCCACGAAACCCTCTCTAACACAACTAAAGCTTAGCGTTGGCCCTTCTGGCCTCTGCGTCAACCTCCTACTGACCTATGTCAGCCCCAGGACCCTCTGCATCAACCCTCTAAGGCACTACGCAACCTCTGGGAGCCTCTACGTCACTCCCTCTACCCTCTGCGTGGATGACACAGCCTCTCCGGGCTCTACGTTGCCTCTGTTGGGCTCTATGTAGCCTGGACTAACTACTGCTCTCGCTCTCTCTGCTTCTATGTTGGTCTTCCAGTATTGTCTCTGCCTCTCTGCCTCGTACTCACTGCCCCTCGCCACTAATCACTGATTCAACTTTGCTTAGCAACCTCACTCTAGCAAAATGAATGATTGATCACTCTGGTGTGTTCTCCAACTGACCCTCAAGCCTCTTCTTATACTTTTCTCGTTGGTCCTTCAACGACCAAGATTAAATCTCTAATCAACGGCTAAGATTAGATTTGGCTTTGATCCATGACTTTTGAAACGTTCTAACCCAGTTTTATATTAATACCCATTAATATTTTATTTTTCCTAAGTTTAGACTTAGGAATTCCATTAAAAATATTAATTATTTTAATATCTCCCAAACCAGTTAGAATCTGCCCAAACCATTTCTAGGTATTGGAGATCTCTTGTGCTTTAGCCCCTCCACTAATTTTCATGGCTAGAGCACATCCGATGCTACCCCAAATCAACACCCCAGTCCTCAAAGAATTGGTCCTCCACGACTACTCTTTCATAGGATGCCCTATCTCATCCCTAAAAAGTATCAGATGCCAAATGATTACACAGTCCTCCATTATGTCTTCCCAGGTGAAGATTAGAACAACACATCTACCTCTCTTTTTCAAACCAGGAGGACATATTCCAAAAAAGGAATGTACCTAAGCTACCTCCTTAGGAACTTCCAAGTTTCTTCCAAGCAAGAAACTTCTTTTTAGACTCCCTCTCAACTAGGGACCTATCGCAGCTCCACATGTGGAGATCTTGAAACAACCAGCTGCTCGAAGAACTCCTTCCTTCGAAGTCATGAATTTCTTCTTCATCAAGGAGTCTTCTTCTTACAAGGACTTCTACATAGGGCACGGATCATCCATCACTTTTATCAATGAGTTAGTCATGTCTTCAACTCATCAGAAAGTGATCCATCAGATTTTCCATCTGGCTTTGCTTCATGCCATTCTTCTTCCATGCCATATTTTTTGGAAGGACATTACATCCTTCTATATGTTCTGCTTGGAAGTTATCCACAGATTTCCCTTTGGCAATCCTGCATAAGCCCATCCAGATATTAGTTCAAAAATAAGTGAACATTTTAAATCAAAATTACCCTTGTGATGATATTTCACCATGACATCTTCCTGTAGGTATCAGCATCGAGCATGCAGATTGACACATCTCCCATTGATATCCATTGTCAAGGGTCTTTATCTTTTTCCGACTTCCATCAAAGTCTACCCATCCTTCCGGGAGATCTTCTAGTCATATCTTCTTGGACTTTCAATGTTGAATGCCTTCTACTTTCGTTGCATATTATCATGATCTCTTCCTATATTTTCTCACATACCTCATTCCCACGAAATTTCAATCAGAGTTCCTTGATTATAGTCAGCTCCTTCACGATTGATATGAGAACATAATATGTTTGATTTCATCTAGTGTGACTTATGATTTTCTGCAATCTTTCGGAAGAGGAGATCCCTTCTTCTCTTAATCATATTTTCCAAGATTTAAATAGTCATCCAAATTATCTGCAACCATATGACATGGCTTTCATAATATCCTATGTAAGCATACATACTTCATCTTTCCTTTCGGTCATCCAGAATTCCTGTAGCAGCTAAACGAAGGAACTTCATCTGATAACCCTACTTTCTTGTTAAGTAATCATACCATCATTCCTTGAATCCCATGAGTTGGAATTCCTGATGAAACATTTGCTTCCTTTCTAGTTCGGTGAATCCTTTGATGAGGATTCAGTCAAAGAGACTAGATGATCTTTCATATCCTCACCCGACAAATGTTTCCTTATTGACCATGGTGATCACAGTCGATGATGACCTTTGCTTCCTTTTTATAAATATCAATGAGGTTTCCTTTGCTTCCTATTCTTTGTAATTAATAGAATTTGTGCCAAACATGCTTTCTACTTCCCATGCCACGAGCCCTTACTTCTAATGCTTCTATCACAGTGATATTTCTAATCTAATGCATTCTACTACATCCTATCTATAACTTACAAGTGAAAAATACCTTCTAGTGAGGAGGATCATCTCAGTCATAGTAGAGATCTTTTTGCTTCTTCCTTCTTAAGCCTCTTTGTCTCAGGTTCTTTCACTTCCTTAATAGAATAGTCTTCTTCCCTATCCCTCTTACATTTAGAATAGTCTTTTCTATAGTGCCCAATATTTTGACAACCATAGCATCTTTCCTTAGCCATGTTCTTCTTTTTCTTTGGAGTACCAAACTTTCCAAATTTTCCTTTTTGTCTTGTCACTCATTGTTCCCTTCTCTCTAATCTTTTGTCACTTTCTTTCTTCATCTTGTCTTCTTCTGCTTTGCAAATAGACCATAATTTGATGAATGGGATAGCTTCCTCTTCATCTATAGATATGAGGTTACCTTATTCATCAGCTAGTGCATTTAGAATAACCGAGATCATTTCTTTCTCAGATACCATGCCTCCCAAATCTTGTAATTGACCTTTTATTTGAGATGCTTTCAAAAGACATGACGATATCCCTTCATCCTTTGTCACCTTCAATTTGTATAGATCAGATCTAAGTGATATGATCTTTCCTATTGTTCTTTCAGAGAAAAGTTCTACCAACTTATCATAAATTTCTTTAGATGTCTCCAGCTCGGCTACATAAAAAAGGAGAGGACCTTTGATGGATTCCTTGAGAATCTCTTGAGCCTTTAGATCCCTTTCCATGTACTCAGATAATGCTTGTTCTTCGGATGGCTTGAAAACTTTTCCATGAACATGATCAATGACTTCATTTACTTCTAGGACTATGTCTATTCTTATTTTCCATTCAAGGAAGTTTGATATCCCAACCAACTTATGGTTCTCCTTGAAACATGAAGTCATTTTTACTAGGTTAGATTATAATACAAAGGTACTTCCTTATGAAGATCGTATCTTCAACTTGATGATGAACTTGTTGCTTCTTACTTTGAATCTTTAAAAATATTCTTACTTCGGTGAGGGAAGACTGCCTTCTATGAGATCTTTGCTTCGATAGAGAGAAGATTGCCTTTCGATCTAATCTTCCTTAGATTTGAAGAGCTTCCACTGCTTTGATGATGTATAAGTGATCATCTCTGAAGTGCTTCTAGGGTTTCGATCTTTTTTCATGTTTCCTTCTTAAGGATAATTTCAAAACTCTTGCTCGAAGTATTCTTCGATCTACGGTTTCAGTTTGATGAAGATCTAGATATCTTACTTGGTGTTCTTTGACTTACTTTGATCCTTCTTTAAGGTTTGATTCTCGTGTGTCTACTTGCTTTGATTGCCCCTTCTTGTCTTTAGCACCTAAGCTATGAACCCATGTTGAGAAATCTAAGTCATTCAGAGTTACAAGATTTCTCAACTTGAAAATTGCTTGTGATATACTTTTACTTCTTAACTTATAGTCTTCTATTTGTTATCTTATTAACGTGTTCTTCTGATCAACACAATTACCAATATGCACAATAAAAGACAAGTGACATAGTATGTAGGCTTCTCAACCAGGGCCAAAACCTCTCACTTCTGGAGAGGAAATCCCGATCAAAATTCTTCTAGATCTTCAATTGATAACTACCAAGACCATTACACAGACCCTTCACTCTAGTATCCTCCCAAGAACCTTGTTACTAACCTTGATACTCTTCCCTCTTCCCTTCCTCGCCTTTCTTCTTGATCTTGAACTGCTCTCCACGGCTCCTTCCAGAGAAACTCGGTCTCTATCCTTCATACTCCTCCTTCTTGACCTTCACTAGAGAAATTTGGTCTCTAGGATATCACTGGCTTCCTCTAGAGAGTCTCGGTCTCTAGATCTATATCTCAGTCTCCTAGAAGAATCCTTCCTTCATTTCCCTAGGAGAAACTTCTCCTTTGCTGCCCCAGAAGAAACCTCCTCTTCACTGCCCCAAAAGAATCTCTTTTTCGCTACCTAGAAGAAACCTCCGTCTTCACTAGTCCAGAAGAATCCTTCTTCATTACCCTAGAAAGATGTTTTTTGCTGCCCCAGAAGAAACTCTTCTTCACTCCCCAGAAGAAATCTCCTTCTTCGCGCTTCTGCTTCACCTTTGCTTCGCACTTTTCCTTCATTGAATTCAAGTCGAGTTGCTTGATCAAATGTGTCTTCAAGTGAGGCCGAGTTAGGCTATACATACACTTCTTCTCATGTCCTTTAGGCCGACATGATTGTTGGAGATTAGGCCGACTTGTTCTAGAGAGTTCTTTCATCGTTTGTAAGCTAACTTGAAGAGGACAGATCACAAGTTTTTGGAGGATACTTTACATAGACAAGATTGACTTCTTACAAAGTGTAGCATGCTTCATTACATGACAATGACTCTAACATTTTATGACTAGATGACAAATAAGCCCTGAAGACTCTAAATGGGAGCCTTGACTCAAAAATAAAATCCCTTGCTCATGAAACCCATGAAGCAAGTCAATAAAATAATTTTATTTTTCTTATTTACGTCTCATTACTTAAAATCATATTTACATGTCATTATGAACATTGAACCTAGTTATTGAATGCTCAAGAAGTATGAAGGAGAACCTCTCAAGACAAGGTTTATCAAGGAACGAAGGAATGCTTTAAACTTTAAATACATCGATTTCTTTATATTGAAAGGTTTATTCATTTGACAGTCTATTACTAATGTTGTTATGTCTAGCTATATTGAATCATAATGATTCTTGTTTTTGGGTGATTCATCTTTTGATAAATATACACACGCCACTCATATTCTTAACTGATTTTGTAGAACCCTCGAAATGTTCTGTAAAACCCTAACCAAAGGGTATGCTAATATGAATGTTTGAAACCCTAAACTGATTAGGGATATCGTGAAATGTTGTTTGAAGTTTTTATCGATAATGGCATGTTTGGGATTTTGGTATGATGTTAAAATTGGCAACTAAGTCCAAACTTCATATGGGTCATCTTATTCATGGCTGATAATATTTTTATTAGATTCCTCTCATCGAGAAGTGTAAGATTGATATAAAGATCATCCAATTCCGATAAGTATTCATGGAGATATGAATTTATTTTGATTATGGAATTATTATCAAGCCGACCTACAACTCAAGTAGGCTCAGAAGCCCAACAGTCGCATCTATTCAAACCAATGTTGTGAAAATCGCAATCGGGATTAAATCGACGGGGGAACAAATCGGAAAAAAATCGGAAAAATCGGGAAAAAATCATTTGGTACAAAATATTCATTTTTTTCATTTTTTTCAATTTTTTTAATATCTAAACCATCTACAACATAAAATAAATACATTGACACATAAATATGATAAAAAAAACTAATATATAAGATGTTTAATATCATTTCTAGTGCTAAAATCAGACATAACAATGAATCATGTCCTGAATAGTAAGTCTTGACTCCTGAGTCCCAACTCAGCCTCAAAATATCAACAAAAAATATGATAATGTATCTCATCATGTCATAATGTCATATACAATAAAATTAAAGTCTAATCTTGCGAGAAAATGCCACAGCTTTCCCTTTCCCTCTAGATGTAGATGCTGGTGCCTGTGTTGGTGGAGATGGCAGTGGAGTTTGATATGCTATAGAAGCTGAAGAACTAGAAGTAGGAGCTATAGGAGGTAAACCATGTCCTCTACTGGTGGCAGGGGTAGCCCGAGCAGGTGGTGTCACCCGGAAACATTACAATCTCCCAATCTTGAAATCCTGAAAAAACTGATAAGTCTGCTGGATTTTAAATGAAATCTAAAATTCTACTTTCTCCATATGAAATCCAATGAAACTGGAACCACTCTCAAACATCCTAAGTCATTTCATGGTAATGTTAAAAATTTAAGTAAAAGGATGAAAATGAAGATTAAGGAGAATGTCACTTTTACTTTAAGAATTTACCATTACCATGAATAGCATATCCATACTAGGGCCTAGACTTGATCATTAAGCTGCCCCACTCACAAATTATTTGTTTCTTTCAAATGAGCAATTGAAAAACCAAAAAAAAGCTTATAAAATCATGTTGCCCCGACCCACCACGATTTTTTCAGTAAAAATCGTCTAAAAAAAATTTAGGCGATTTTTTCATATAAAAATCGTGATTTGATCGGCAAAACGAAAAAATCGCGATTTTTTCATTAATTTCACAACACTGGTTGATGGAAAGTGATATAAAAGGTTGATGGCAAGAATCATGTCATGAAGATAGATTGAGAAATAGGTCAGCTCCATAAAATATATGACATCCAGGAAGGTCGAACCTTAGGTATGATGTGATCGAGAAAGGAGCCCTACAACTACAACTAGATATCCATGGTTGAATGTGTAGTTGATGAATGAGACAAACTGAAGCCCATGATTATGTCTCCCTAGTTGAGAGGGAGTAAGGATCTCCTCCATATTTGAGAGGGAGAAAGGATTGCCTCCCAAATTGAGAGAGAGTGATATGGGGCATTGTATTCTCCGTGTGTCATGCACTAGACTAGTGCTAATAGTTGTAAGTCTAGCAAAGGCACTGATAGGGAGAATGGAGGATTGGATAAGCATCTGGGACCGATACTTCTTGAGGATTTGGAATTGACGATAGGTAGTAGTCTTGTGGACCAATACTCTTTGAGGATAAGACAAGGTATCCAAGACAAGAGTAGTCAAAGAGGACCCATATTCTTTGAGGATTAGGAATCCAAAATAAGAATAGTCTTGTAAAGACATACCTGGTGAACATTTGGATGGGTTATGTGCCTTGAGAGGCAGTTGTGGTGTTGTCCAAATGTATGCCTCTCAACATTGTGCTTTAATCTAGTGGAGAGTTAAAGCTTGTTAGTCAAGGCTTTGCTATATTGCAATTTGACAATGTTGGCTATGATGTTGATGTTTGTTAATGGCTTATCAATCCGAACTCTTCTTATGAGAATATTTCAATTTGAGAGTATCCCTATACCCAATTGTGTAATTATGAATACCTCCCTAGTTAAGAGGGAGTGTTGGAAAATGTAACTAGGTTCGGTCTTCTTAATTATCATTGTACTTCTATCATTGTATTTTCCATGTAAAAGCAAAGGAAGGAAAATAATTTATTATTATTATTTCATTAGTCAAGCATGTTCTTCATGCTGGTAAGGTTTATTAAGTCAAGAAAAAATCTGTCATTAGTCAATTTATTGTACTTGAGTCAAGTATTATTTGGACTTTTGAAAGAAATTGGAAAAATTATTTTATTTGAGTCAAAATAGTCAATTGTCTCCACAATACCATGTCGGCCCTGGAAGGGACCTATCGACCTCCTCGTTGTGTATATATAGAGAGCAGTTCGACCTCATTTGATCATCACTTGGCAACTTCGACTTTTGTGCATGAAAGAACAAGAGTATAAGTGAAAGTCTAAGCAGAAAGACTTATAAGTCAAAGGAGAGAGGGTGAAGGTCTAGAAGGAAGAAAAATCGAGCCTTTGTCTATCCTTGTACACAAGTGCGAAGTTTTGGGCAACTCTGCGAAGTACAGGACCGAAATTCTGATTCTGTGAAGGCGCTGGGGCAACTCTACGAAGTTGCAGGTCCAAAATTATGAATGGAAGCAACTTTGACTTTCGTTGACTTGACTGAGTAAGGCTTAAAGGCCTTACTTGGGTCTTGTGGAAGGTCTTGGTCTTGCTTTTTGGTCTTGGATTTCTCACTTTGATCTGATTCTATAAGAAGAGAAAAGTTGTTTGCATTTTCCCCCTTGTGGGGTTTTTCCCTAGCTTAGAGCCTATATCTTGTGTTCATTGTCTCTTGTGATCTTCATGGTTTATGTTTTGATACTTGTTTAATGAAGATGAACATAAATTACTGATAAGAAGTCAAGATATATTCACAAGCAATTATCAAGGAAGAGAAATCAACCTTAACTTATTGCCCTGGTGATTTCTCAACAATAAGAGGGAGAAGACTATGAAGTCAGGGACCTCATGCATGGTATTCTCGAATTGATGGAAATTTAGAGCGATGTTGATACATTGTTGAAGATTAGCTTGTGATTTTGATAATCTATTTATGTCTGGGGCTGAGGATCTCTTTCTCCAGTGTAAGAGGGAGCTGATTTTTAATGTGAAATGAAGGATCTGGGTCTAATGCATTATGAGAAGCTTGATGAAGTCTTTGATAAGATCCTTCTAAAATATGGCATCATGGATTGTGATTTCATGAACACTCCCATGATGATAAATTTGAAGAAGTTGCAAGACTTTGATTATGATCCTACTAAATGGCTCATTGAACAATTTGTTGCATGGATTTGCGGATTCTAACTGGGCTGGATGTTTTGAAGATAGGAAGAGCACTTATGGATTTTCTTTCTAGCCTGGACGAGTATGATACAAACCATTGCACTTAGCACAGTTGGCATACAATTGATTGTTCAGCCTATTGTGAAGTAGTTTTGCTTCGAAAATTGCTTGTTGGTTTGTATGATCAGGCGTTGGAATCGACCGTAATATATGTTGTGAAAATCAAAGTTGTGCGAAGCTTTCTGAGAATCTTCTTTTTCATGACAAGTCGAAGCACATTGAGATCAAGTGTCACTATATCTGGGATGTTGTCCAAAGAAGAGTTGTCAGGCTTGAATACATTTCTACTTATGAGTAAGTTGTTAATGTTTTGACAAAGCCACTATCCCAAACAAAGTTTGCTTGCTTCTGTGAGAAGCTTGGAGTAGTTGAGAATTCCTCTTGGAGAGAGAGAGCATTGATTGTATAGTATCATGAATCTTCCATGGGCTTGGTTGAGAAACCATGGTTTATGGTTGGGAAGATTGTTCTAGTTACTCCCTTAGGTCATCGAGTTTGACCGAGAAACCTTATGGTTGGGGAGATTGGTTATGAGGCTTCAAGTGCTCCCTTAGGTCATTGTGTTTGACCAAGAGACTTGTAGGCTTGGTCAAGGACACTGATTTTTGGTACTCTCCCTTGGGTCATTGTATTTGACTGAGAGATCATATGATCGAGGAGATTGGCTCTTTTGACATTGAGATAAGTATTCCTACCTTGGGTCGAGGACCTACAAACTATATAGTATGGGGAGTTTGATATAGAGATACGGATTCCTCCCTTAGTCCATTGGACTTAACCGAGAGACTTTGTTAATGGTCGAAGAGATTGATGTTGTGTACTCTCTTAATACATTGGGTTTGACCAGGAGACCATCGGTATGGTCAAAGAGTTTGATCCTAATTACTCCTTTGAGCCATTGTAATTTGTGTTTGACTAAGAGACCAGTGGGATGGTCAAAGAGATTGACTTTGATTACTCTCTTAGGTCACTGTGCTTGATAGAGAAACCATTACATATGGTTGGAGAGTTTCGCCTCATGAACAATGAGTTTCACCTGTTGTTGTAAAATCATTTTACACTTTAGCCTGTAATTTCATTTCACCCATCAATCTTGTTTAACTTAGCCTCCCATCCGTGAATTCCTTTAAAATCTCGTTTCACCTCAGATCTCTTTTACTCAGCCTCCCATCAATATAAAGTTCATTTCATAATCATATGAAATTCCATTCCTGCCAAATTTTATAAAAGTCGAAACAATATAATTAATGGATTCTCAAAGGGGGGGTAGGTAGTAAGAGATTTTAGAAGGGGGGTCAGGAATGAAGGGGAACATGACACCTATAAAACCCGGTAAGAGTGAAAACAACTTTTCTGAACCCCCCCCCCCCTTTGGTTAAATGTTGGAGGGGCTAGGGGGGTCCGAAACATACCAACAACCATCAATGTATTTATTTACAGATCTTGAGGGCTTTATGTTTAGTGAAATTTAATGTATGAAATGCGAGGTGGGATCATAAAGTGAATTTGACTTTTCGCTTTTGACTTTGGCTGACGTATGATAAATAAATAACGTTCATATAGTTTAGAGATTGGGCTAGTTATTTTTTAAACTAAGTTTTAATATTTTACAACAGGTCAAACACCTCATATGCACATGACTCCACTGTTGAATGTGCAACTCTGAAGAGCAATGAGGATACTATCCCATGAAACTCATCAAACTACAATCCATATAAAACTCTACATTGTCCATGCCAAAGCACTCCCGGCCAAGGCACCTGAGTTGCCACAACTTACTTTGAGAAGTCAACAGAAGTCCATCAATAGTATTAGCAACCCACCACTCAACATACTATTGTGCATTGAGTTCTCCGCCAATCCACCATAACTTCCATCTTGCCACCCCAAGTTGCAATAATCCACAACTCCTTGTCTCACAAGGCATACCTAGCCAACTCTCTTGGCAGCATTGTTGCTTCCTACAATAGCCCACAGCTCCCTCTCAAAGCTGCCACCTGTGGACAAATATGACCCAACTACTCTTCAAAGATGTTTTGATACCATGTTAGAAATCTACGCACCCCAAGTTTGGTCTATGCTTTTAGTTAGAAGACATAAACACACTAAAATTGCCCAACTTCAAAATTTTACAAAACAAAAATTACACCAACTAGATCAAAGTATAATACAGAATATATATATAATAAAACTAGTTTATTATCAATCCATTAATCAGAAAACTCACAAGGCTCTCATACCAAGGATAATGGCCCTTTACATCATAATATTCTAGTTAAAATGCCAATCTTTGACCTCAATAATTGTCAAGTTAAAACCAGTCAAAAGAGAGAAAAAGTCAATGAAATGCTCACAATCAAAGTCTAAACAAGAGGCCCAAAATTCAGCCTAAGGCTACTAGTAAAAGGGTCGAAATTCGGTCCTCCAATTTCCACAGAAATTCAGTCAAACCTTAGATTTTGACTTGTGGTCAAACTTCGATCAATGGACCAAAACAGAGATAGATCTTCAATCAATGAACAATCAATGAACAGTCAACAAACCACAGAAAAATTGGCTTCCAATCCTTAGTCAACAACTCGGTCAAACAACATAGAAATGAATCAAGTCAACACTAGTAAATATAAGTCAAATATGTTGGGCAACACAAAAATAAATCCTCCTCTTCTTCCCCGCACGTGTCAATAGATCTTGTGATTGGTCAAATGAATGAGTTATAGTGTGATGCCAAATGAGGTCCAACGAATGCCAATATATACGTGAGTCAAGAGGTCGGTTTTGTTGAAAAGCGTAACTAGGTTCAGTGTTCACAATGACATGTGTAATTGTGATTTTATGTAATCGATGAAAAGAAGAAAAATAAAATTATTATTGTAATGCTTGTCTCATGGGTTTCATGAGCAAGGAATTTTATTTTTAATGATGGCTCCCATTGAGAGCCTCTAGGTTTTGTCATCTAGTCATAAAAGTCAATATTGAGTCAATGTCATGTATGAAGGTCCCTTCTTGGACATGTTACAATTTTATATGAGTCATTTAATGTATAAGAAGGCCCTCCAAGACCAATCAAAGACACCTCCTTCGAGTTGGCTTCAAAATGGATTAAATAATTTCCTCAAGTGACATGTCAGCTCACACCCAAGTCAAGTCGGCTTATTATAGGATCCAACCACTCTAAATAGGAAGCTCGGCCTAATTTTAGAGGACAGATTTTCGGTAAAGCGGGTCTGAAGTTAAGCAGTGGGAAGGTGATAAAGAAGGAGCCTAAGAACCAGCGAGGAGAGAGGAAGAAGTTACGAAGTGTTCCAGCATTATTTTAGGACAGTTTTGGGCTGAGGGATCTCCACACATGCGAAGGTACAGATCTGTCTATTGCAGCAAGGAGGCCGAGAAGGTTACAAGTATCAAAAGGTAATCAAGTTGGGTGAAGGGCAAGTAAAAGGGAAGCCGAGTTAAAAGGAGGAAGTCTACTTATAGAGCGAAGAAGATATAAGGCAAAAGTTGGTCAAGCTAATGTGCTAAGTGTTTCTGAGCTAGAACCAAGGAGTGCAGTGCTGAACCAAGCGACAGAAATTCTGAAGAGTAGCCAAGAAAGACAAAGAAGCAGAGATTTCATCATCGCAGGAACAATCTCATCAAGGAGGATTTGTGTCTTGGTCTTGGAGTGGCAAATAAGTCAAGGGTCTTGGTCTTGGTATTCATCAATTGAAATCTCCATAAGAAGAAGAATTTGTGCGGGTTTTCCTCTCAAGTGGGAGAGGTTTTGGCCCTAGAGAATAGCCTACATTCTGTATCTCTTGTCTCTTTATTGTTTATGCATTGGTAACTGTTTAATGAAAGAACACAATAATAATTTAAAGAGAAGAAAATAATATAAGTAACAAGCATTCACAAGCAGTTATCTCTCAGAGAAATCATCTAATACTTGTTGCCCTAGATTTTTCAATAGGTTTTGACCTTACAGTCAAACCCCTTCAAGTGGTGGGGCCGACTTGTCCAATTAAGGCTGACTCGAACAGCTGGAAAATAAATAATTTCTCCTTTAATTTTGACTGTGAAAATACCGACCTCAAGTACTATTTTCAACAATGTGCAGGCGAAAGCTGCCATTACCCGATAGGTCACAAGGGGTGGTAGCCCCTCTTGCGTAGAGGTTCGATGGTAGTACCCCCGAAAAAATATTGGCGATTTTTTGCGTCCATTCTTGGTGGTTTTCAGCATATGGTTTTCACTTTTAGTGGTTTTGTGGCACATGGCAGTTCAACACATATTTTAGTTAAGGAACTACGGCTGTATTCTAATCTAGGGTTAATGGATGCCATGGGATATACATATTGTATTGTAACATTGTAAATAAATTTATACTGAAAAATATTACTAGTTTTTGGGCTTTTGGGTTTCCAATATAAAATCTCTATGCTAATGTGTATGTGTCATTGCATCTTTTCCATTTTATTTAGAAAAAAGATTGCAGCAATTAATTGTACAAAGGTTAAAAGTTAAAACCAACAGCACACACCCAACCCACCCCCCTCCGCAATTTTGTGAAATGTGACAAAACATTTCACCAGTAGAAAAAGAGTTAGGTTGCTTCAATGGGATTTGTCAAGTAGTGTAGGAAAAGAAGTCTTGTCTTGGAGGATGTGTTGGTGTGGTTTCTGCACATTGGATCTTCACAGTTGCTAGGGTTTTGATTTGTCCTCACGAGGGCTTGGCGAGCTGAAAGGATTAAGAGAAGGCTGTGGTATGTAAATGTACTTCATCTTGCACATGTTAATGAACTTGCCAGTTGTCCAAAACTTGCACAATTTCCAGATTTAATTTTCAGCTATATATGTTCTTTAGACATTCTTATGTACAGCCATATATGTCTCGCTGATTTGACATAAGTAAATAGTCAATAAGAAAATAAGGGGCTGATTTTACTGCTGTTATTACTGCTGTAAGAGCATTTTCAGATCTGGATATTGGCTGATAAGTTGCCCTAAAAGGTCTGAAACTTATCCCTTTGGTTTGGTAGCTTTTCTCCTTAATTTCCGCAAAGTTTGAACTGTATGTAAGTGAAACATCGTACTTTTCCCCTGTTGTTTTGTACTTTGTTTTACAGCAACCCTAAGGCTGAAAATTCCAGTTTTGCATTGAATTTTGCATCCTGTGAAATTTTCAGGACTAGCAGACATAAAAATGAGTCCAGATTTGGGTAAATAATCCAAGTCAGAAAAGAACCTTAAAGGTGGTAGTATTCTAAACTTAATCAGACAAGTCAAGAGACACATATTATCTAAATGGAAGAGACTATTAAGACCACTAAATCAGATGGGTACAGATATAATTTTATCATTTGGAAATAGCCATCACTAAATCTGACATCAGAAAAGAAACCTCAAAGAAATCCACAGGAAAGAGCTTCATAGTTGTGATTGATGTTATCCAGTTTTGTTAAATACAATGAAAAGAGAAATGAGTATGAATAAGACAACCCAAACTAAAAACATATAGTCATCACAAAAAATAAAATAATAACCTTTTTCTCTACAATCTCTGAGAATAGAACAAAATAGCACCCTATTTCCATTTCAAATCACCTACTTAACAAAATAGCCTTATGAAACATGCAACTTACAGCAGTTGCCCCATAAGAAGTTGCAGGTCCATTCCCAGCCTGTTGAGATTCATGTTGTTCCTTGCGCCTCTTCTCAGCTGCAAACACGTGTTCATGACAAAATGCAGAACTTTAGCAGATATAAAAAGGGACAGCTTTTATTTTCATATTTATTAAACATAATGTGGTGCACCAGCCTTCATAAAAAAATCGATATAGAAAAGATATATACCTCATTGTGAATCAGATCTTCTTCAGTCAAGAAAATAAGGATAACCTCTAGAATGAAAGAAGCACACCCATCAAAAGACTAAAATCAGCAATTTACACATTCTATGTTTGTAGTTCAAAATCGCACATTCACTGCACTTCATCACTGACTCTCAAGGAATAGAGTGCATTGTACAATAACCACTATCAAGAAGTAAATTTTGATTTGTTATAATTTATGATATTCAATGACCAAGTTACAGACCACATTGCTTTCCAAGGAAAATTTCCAAACTAATCCACAGGCTTAGGTGTTTGCCTCATCTCAACTAAAACACCAAACTGGAGATGGTATCATACCTAAAACCACTGCCATGTACAGAATATAGCGGAGGAGTTGCATAGGGACATGTCCCTAGCCCTTGAAAGTCCAGAAATGGCAATATCAGTCACTGGTACCAATACTGGGAAGTCCAGAAGATGTCCCCCACCAAAAGCACCACCAATTCAGGGAACATCTCACTCAATTTGAGGGAGCATTCCCCCACTAAAAGAAAATATGGCAACGTGTAAAAAAAATTGAATGAAAACTGTTGAAAAAAAGGCATAAAGGATCAAAAATATTTATCCTAATCCTATAAGCTCTTTTGAACAATTACGAGAAAGAAACAAGCACAGCAAACCTTTTCTTACATCCTAGGAGCTGAAAATTGCAGGTATGAGCCAACAGGTTCACTCCAGCGACATTTGTATCCAGGGACAATCCAGGGGAATAGCTTTTCTTCCCAGTTTAAATTAAACACATTCAACTTCATTTTGAAGGAGGAAAAGGGCCAGCAAAATATTATTTAATTTAGAACTATGTTGCAACTACCTAGGAGATGACTTGGACATCTATTTTTAGTTCACTGCAGCTTAGTTGACTTCACTTCACTCCAGTTTAGTTTGTGACTTCAGCGCACTTCAGTTCATATAAGATTTTGACTTCAATTCAAATCCTTCTATTCTGGGCTAGCGCGCACCACTTGAGGAATTTTCATTCTTGCCTTGAGTAGACCATAGTTGCCAAAGCAGGAGCACCAAGAGTGCTTTCCCAAAAAACCTCAAGAACAGAGCATCCCAAGAGCATGGCTTTTTTTTCGTTTTTTTTATATTATAATGCATTTATATTCAAAAAAAAATGACAAATTAGTTGCAGAATATGTGAAAACACACACATTTGTGCTACATGTAGATGAATACTAAATAATTATAAAGTTAGAAACCGCACCCATAGTACACATACAAAATTTTAAGTCATATTAAAGGAAGTAGACCATTACCTTACGCAATGAAATAGGTTATCCCTGAACTGTCTAAAATGACCAAATAGTTATGTTTAAAGATTAGGCCATCTCACCTTCAATAGGTACCTGAAAGTGAGCAAAGAGCTACCAAATCTAATCTTTAGATCTAAAGCAGCCGATACCTAGAGTGAGTGCCATAAAAGCAATGTTCCACCAATTTTCAAGGATGGGGGAGGATGAGTGGAAGCACTCCCAAATTTTGAGGAAATTCAAGGGGGCAGGGGGGCATTGTGTATATCTAGCATAAGGGTCCCCATCTCTAAAAACATAAAAATGAAAATAATAACGATAAAATCCCAACAAGTCCCTTTGTGGGATGATTGAGTGGTTGGTACAATGGGATTATTCCCTCCATGTGGTTTCAAATCCCATGAAGGAGATCTTTGGCCTGTTGTGATAAGGCTCAAGGAGTAGGCTCCCCCACCCTCATGGAGTCTTGGCTCTTGCTAAGTCATAAATTCACAGTATATCTGGCATACACGCTGTTGGATATACTCTTGGTGTTATAGTGGCAGACGCTAAGTTTGATCTTGGGCCTTGCCCAGATTACTCCAACGAGTTACCTATTCACCATCGTAAAAAAAATGATAAAAATCCTTACAATAACAATTCACCCATGCAAATTCGTCATTGTGCAATGTATATACTAAACAATAAGCAATAAAATAGGGCTAAATTCAAATTTTTAGATGATATAAACATGATTCAAATGAAGATTCAGTAAGGTAATACAATCTCATAAACCATAAATAAAACAGAAATAGTAAATATTGATACATTATTTTAAATCCATCATTCTAGAATCTAACTAGTACAAGAAAAATAGTAGAGACTGTCAAAGGATCTTAGCTGGAGTGGTTTGGTGAAAAATTTGTTTCCCTAGCTACGTAGCTTCAAGACTTCGAAGACATGTTGTAATTGACCCGTTGTGGCATTTATGGAATAGTTGCATCTAGTGTAATCTTGGCAAACAATATTTTGAAATTACTGATTCTCCAAAAATTCTCATTCTGGTTACAAGAAAATAAAAATAGTAGAAACTGAAGTCTAAAATAGTAAATTGAAATTACACATTCAAAAATAGTAAAGTGTTGTTGATGTTTGTAGCTCAAGCAGGTACTTCTACACAGACCTAAGTGTCTGAGCATGCAAAAAGTTGCCTAACAGCCGTTGAACCTTAGCAAACTACTTTAGTAATTTAAATAAATTCTTTTATAAAATTAAAGTGAGTTAATTAATCTAATGCAAAGGTAATTTGTATTAGTGAATTACATGAATCTCAATTGCTGATCTCAAGTGAGGCGAGATCTAATCTCGACCGTCAATTACTTTGGACATTACGATAGTGGATTCGATCATAACTCAAGCTTAAAAAAGACAAGCTACACCACACACGAGAACACAAGGGAGAAGACACAACACACGGGAACACAAGGGATTGAGAGAGGCATCTGTTATAAACATAAATATATATTAATTAATTAATTAATTAAATCGAAATTCAAGAGGCATGTACATTTTTACCTCGTGACTAGTCAATGCTACAATGTAAACCGTCATGAGGGTTATTGTATCATCATTGTATCATCATTTTCTTATTCAACCTATCAATCAATATATTTTTATTATGAAATCATTTTGTCTACACACTTACAAACAGGGACTATTTGTTACACTAGTATTAGAGCCATATTGCTCCATGTTGTTCCACTATCAGCAGCACTATACAATCTCGTGCCCTGTCCGTTGCCACCCTATTCCCTATTTAGTCATCATTTTTGTGCACTACCACTAGCCTATCTCGACTGTCATAGCATCTTCAAAAAGTTGCCCCTAGAATTTGTATGGACGTGACTATCTGTACATACAATTGACTCCATTTTTTTTTATTGCTAACCCATGCCCTATCCGCGTTGCTATAATATACCCGTTGTGTCTTCCGCAATATAGATTGTACTCGAATCAACACGATAACCGCCACCCAGATATACAGTTGTCACCACATAATGCTTCAAACCACAACAAATCATTGGCATTGTATGGTCGACCATTAAATCCACTGTTGTCAAGGTTTGTACAGACACGGCACTACATTTCCACTTTATATATTTCTTAAATTAATTTATTAAGTTGAATAAATTAACCAAAAAAAACTCACTTAGTACTATATATATATATTATATATATTATATTATATTAAAGTTAAAAAAAGGGTAGGAGAATGTATGCTATTCGAGGAACGTAGGTTGGGGGTTGTGCCCTCCACCCCGAGGAGATCAATGCATATTGAAATTTTGAATGGAGTGGGCTGGCCACCCCATACATGCACAAGCATACGAGCAAAGGTTATTCACACGCCATGAACCACTATACAAAAAAGGAAGGAGGGTTGGCCCCAGCAGACGCTCACTGAGAAGCCGCTCTCAATATTGTGTTGGTGTGTCCCTTAGCCTCAACACATAGGCTCAATTTATAACTTTCGTAAGCTAATATTGATGACCAAAACTAGCTCATCAAGTTAACTACGGATAAGGGACTTAAATTTAATTAACTTTTCTCTCTTTAGCTTTCTTTACTTTAACTCAAGTACAACTGTACAAGTCATAAATTTAGTTTTCATTACATGCACATCTCATGCATGTCACATGCAAGACATCTGCATGTGTGCAACTCACTTGCACACTTTGCATGTAACATGCAACACATTTGCATGTGTGCAACTCACTTCCACACTCTACATGTCACATGCAAGCTCCTAAAGAGGAAAATCAATGTCCTTCTAGTCAAGAAACAAGGCTATAAGTACCTTTCGAGCTACAAAACTCAACACTCCCTCTTAGTGAGGAAGGTACCTCTAGAAGAACCTCCTCCACCTAGATTTGTCTCTAACACCACCACGTTATAAATTTTTGTAGTTCCTCCCTTTGAACTAGAAGACTTCCCTGCTCCCTGCTTTGGAATCTGATTATAAGACCCCTTACCTTTAACCATGCTCCTAGGATCCTACTCCTGAGCGTCCTAACAATGTCATATCATACCAACCAAGGCTCCTAGACGTACCTTAAGAATCACTCTTCCTCGTCGCCTACTCTCTCTCAGTAACTAACACTAATCCTGTATCTAAGACCCCTTCGGATATACCCATAGGTTGTCCCAACATCCTTTATGATTGCCCTTGTCTGATGCCAAGCACTACCACTGCATCCAAGGTTGCTCCCTCTGAATATAGAAGCACTTGTCCATCCCAGAATAAAACTCTATATCCATCATCCTCTAAGGCTGATACTGAGAGCATGTGTACCATCAACCCTGGAACAAATAACATCCCTGTCACCTCTAGAAATCCTCTTGACTCTAGCTGGAATCTAACACATCCAACCCCCTTCATTGTATGTTGGTGCTAGCTACAAAACTCACATGGCAGTCTAAGTTTGTCTCTGAAACATTGTGGAACACTGACCTCATCCCCATCATGTGACTATGTGACTAGATGCTTTAGTGTCCACTAGCCATAACCCACTATCCTCATACACAACAATACTAAGTTCTGAAGTACAGGCAACAAGAAAAAATTCTTTCTCAAATTTCTTTGTAATGTCATCAATCTCAGTTGATGTTGATGCAGACACCTAATCCTCCTCCTCCTCCTGCTCCTTCTTGTATGGACATTGGCTTGCATAGTGACCAGTCTTATGATACGCAAAGCACTTCACTTTCCTCATGTCCTTCACGAAAGCATATCCCCTACTTCCCTTTACTTTACTTTTTCCCTTTACAGCAAGAGAAAAATTCTCCTCATTATCCCCACCATCATATTGGCCTGCAATTTTGGAATGTCTCCTTGTCTCTTCCTATACGAAATCACCCCACAATTATCCCAACTGGGCAGATTTTCCTATGCAAAAATCCCATCAACAAAGACATCCCATTTCGGAGGAAAGCCACTTAAAGTTGATCTGACCAACTCCTCACTATCAACAGTTTCCCCCGTTGTTGCCAAGTCATCACTAATCTTGGTGATCCTAGTTAGATATGATGCAACTGCGTCAATTTCAAACATCTTGGCATTTCTCAATTTCTCTTTCAACACCATCTTTTTGTTTTGGTTTGTACTCTGGTATAACATGGTTAAGGATGCCCACATCTCAAAGGCATTCTTCTTCCTTGTCACATGAGGTATAATATGGTCTTTAATGGAGTGCAACATTATTCTCTTGGCGTTCACATTCTTCTTATTAAACTCAACCAACTGCGTAGGATCTATAGGAATTGGAACAACCTTTTCCATGATGTCCCACAATTCCTGCTCCTCAAACAACAAAACAATTCGCTCTCTCCATGAGTTAAAATTTTCTGCCCCATCCAACCTATCCTCATAACCCAACCCAGTAGTCATCTCAAACTCCACTAACCAATAGTCATTTTCACCCTTTTTTAATTTAATTTTTTTACTTACAGTTTTTTTCTTGTAAAAAATATTTTTGGTTGTAAAAAAAAATTCTTCGACACGAAAAAGAAATGGTCACACCGCCCTAATAAAAATTTCTCGTTTGTATGAACCCAGCCAACCTGGCTTTTGCAATCCGATACAAGCCTAACACTTGTGATTCCAAGGTCGATTCATAGTTGGGGCTCTGATACCATGTTATACTTTCCTGAACCCAGCACTCGGCATTTGGTTCCCAACAATTATTAACTGAATGAATACACAACTAAGTGCCTAACCAAAAATATTTAGCAGAAGCAAAATTATTCAATCTAGATCACATACACAAACGAATTTTTGCCCAACCAACAGTTCTTCATTAATAAATTAATCATAGAACTCACTTGGGGTCCCATCCTAGGATAATGGCCTAACGGAGAAAATATAGACCACAAAATTGATCATTGGCCTCTCTACGCTCCCTCAGACGTAGCACTCGTTCACTGAGAAGCCTCTCTCAATCTTGTGTTATTGTTGTGTGTCTTAGCCTCAACACTTGGGCTCAGTTTATAACTTTCATAGGCTAAGATTGACAACCAAAATTAGTTGGTCAAGTTAACTGAAGATAAGTGACTTAACTTTAGTTAGTTTTCCTATCTTTAGCTTTCTTTACTTTAGCTCAAATGCAAGTCATAAATTTAGCTTTCTTTACATGCACATCTCATGCATGTCACATGCAACACATCCACATGTGTGCAACTCACTTGCACACTCTGCATGTCACATGCAAGCTCCTAAAGAGGCAAATCAAGGTCCTTCTAATCAAGACACAAGGCTAGAAGTACCATCCAAGCTACAAAGCTCAACAAGGCGTAGCAAAGCCGAGAGGAAACAACTTGAGGTCTGATCTAATGCCCAAGAGAAAAATGAGGTGGTTGTAAGCGGCTAGCTTCAAACGTCGCAAGGAGAGCACTGAATGGATTTCCTGGACACAACTTTGGGGAGAATTGAGATCAGAGAGGCAATGAAAGAAGGTTGCTTGGGGAAGAATTCGGTGTTGTTTTTTAGGTGTACGCAATTTTGGAACATTGCATGGAGTGTTGGAAAAGTAGCTAGGATTGGTCTTCATAATTATCTTTGTATTTGATGTAAAAGAAGAAAAAGAATCTAATTTAAGCATGAGTTTCATGCTCAAGTCTAGGTCAAGCATGTTCTTCATACTTCTAGGATTCGTTATTGAGTCAAAGTCCAATTGGACTCTTTGTAAAGAAAAGGAAATGAAAAAAAAAATAGAGTCAAATAGTCCTACACAAGGCCAAGTCGGACCTCTAGATGATCAAGTCGGCTTGCTGAACAAACGTGTCCCTTCACAGTGACCAACAAATATAAATTGGGGTTATACCTCTTCAAAAAAGGCAAGAAATTCGTTAAGTTTCTATAGCATAAAAGTGCAAGTTTTGTGGCATAAAAGTGAGAGTTTTTGTGGCATAAAGTGCAAGTCCCTGTGGCAAAGAAATGTGAATTTCTTTGTGACTTATAACCTAAAGAAGATGTGAATTTTCTGAGGAAATGCGCAAGCTACTAAGTCTACATAATTTCTGAGTTTGGAAGATTGCATGGAGTGTTGGAAAAGTAACTAGGATCAGTCTTCATAATTATCTTTGTACTTGTATTAATTTGTATTTCATGTAAAAGAAGAAAAAGAATTTTATTTAAGCATGGTTTTCACCCTCAAGTCTAGGTCAAGCATGTTCTTCATGCTTCTAGGATTTGTTGAACTCAAAGATTTGAAATTGAGTCAAAGTCTTGTAACCCACTACCTGGGTAGTATGCATAGGAGAATTCTTTTTCTCCTAGATGGTCTTCAACTGACAGCCACAAGCCACCAGATAGCTCGATGTGCTATTTTCGCCGACACCTGAGCCATCCATGTGTTCCCTCGCCCATCTGTTATGAATGTATGTTTGCAGGTGGGCCTCCCGACCCCAAAGGTATGACTTTTCATTAGTTTATTTGAGTAATTTTGTTTACATTTCATGGACACTTTTTGGCATGGATTGGTGGGGGGATTCAACAGAAAGAGTGGGCCAGATTTGTGCTCCTGTCTCCTCTGCCCGATTTTGGTGTTTAGCCTTGTATCTTAGTCCCATGGGATCTCCTTTATTGGCCACAAGCTTTAGAGTTGGCACTACATGAGAAATCCTAATTTTGGTTGCGTGGTTATGTTTCCCAACACCATATGCATCACCCCTTTCTGCTGATTTTAACCCCAATCGTCATTTTCCCATCCAAGTCCACATGGGTCCAGTGGGTCCACACAGGGTTAGCCTCCCATTGCCCACAACTTGGGTTGAACCTGGAACAATGCCTCGGAGGTTGGTGCAGCTAAAAAGAAAAGAAAAAATCATAATTTGGCCACTCTCAACAAGAAATGTACCACAATGCAAAAGACGTTTGGGACAGAAAAAATTAGCACGTGTGTCGGGATAGGCTCCCTGGGATTAAGTTTTGGTCAAATTTTGGGTTAATTTTTGTATAAAATGTAAAGACTCCGTGAAATGTGGAAGCGAAGCGCGAAGATAGCATGAGTCAAAGGGGCTTTAGTCCCTTAGGTGGGTAAGTGATAGGGAGTTTTTGAGACCCGCCCCTGGTCTGCGGACCATGGTATTGTAAGCCAAATGTTATATATAGATGAATCATAGCGAGTCTAAGAGGTAACAAAGATAGAAGATCATTGTTTTGGGCAAGAAGCTAAGGCAGGAAAGGTCTATTTCATGTACTTAGGCGAAAGGGGAAGGCTCCTGCAGCTGAGTGTGTGGAGACCTTGGTAAGTCCGTAAGCTGAGTGTGCGGGCCCTTGCAGTTGAGTGCGCAGCGAAAAGAAGTTTACACTGAATTGATTATACTTAATAAAGACAGTTTTGAGCCAATTATGATGCATCTATGCCTTCTTTCTTACTTCTCCAAGTTTCTATATTTTCGCTCTGTGTTATAATTTATATGAATTAATGCTTATCTGGTGCGCGAAAATAGTAGATCAATAATATTTATGCATGTTATGAATGATTAAGAGCTTTCGCGAAGATCTAGAAGTTGGTTAAGCACATTTACAGTGATTGTCTGTTTGGAAGGGTTAAGCGTTCGCGAAGGTAGACATAAGCCCTAAGAACCACAGGAACCTATCGCACATGCCTCTGAATGTAGAAACTTGGTTCTGTCATCCCCCAATACTGCTTCGAGTAAAACTGTAGCCTACACTACGCAAATTGTTGCCGAAAGGGCCAGCAGTTAGGGTTTTGTTGGTTGGCACAGATAACGTTGAACCTGGGTCAAGCCCCATCAAACCAACAACATGGGCAAAAGCCAAGCATAAGGTCTACCCCTTATATATGGCCATCACCCTGGTTCCTATGGGCCCTAAATGAGCCACCTCCACATTAAGGAACCCATGACTGTCCCAACTCCTGGTGAGCAATGAAATGCCCCAACTTAAAAGGGGGTAACTACTACTATATAACACACATCATGCTCTCATCCCTTGGAAACCCGAGCAGTTACAAGGAAAAATCAATAAAAGGCAAACGTCATATGAAGAAGGGTGGAAAAACAAAGGTCGAGGTAACTTATGTACCATGAGTGCTCCCTCCTACACTCGTATACCCAAGTGTGGGCTTCCCATATTATAGCTATCCCTTTGTCTGACAACATGTGGCCCAGATTCTTCCCTTGACCCCACTTTGTTCCATTATTATATCACTTCACACCTTCCATTTGATGGATGTACCGTGGACATGTCACCCCCTTTAAAGGGTGAAACCACTTAATAGGGTGCTTGGTTAACCCCCTTATTAAGCTTGGAGACACTTGTACATGCCAAAGCCCACTATGGAAGGGCATGCCACCATGAAGTGCCTTATTGATTCCTTGATTTGTAAACTCTTTTACTTTATTATTCTAATGATTTTGTTGTATTGGAGGGCAAGGGGACGCATTGGATCTTATGTAGGATTGCAGGTGGATTTCCATTTGGGGGTTTGGCCTCCCTATACGAGGTCCTAGACCTCTAGAGGGCCACATGGGCACTTGTAGGGTGAACGTTGAGAGCCATGGGCCTCCACCATAGTAAATATTACTTCATGGATCCCCAGCACCAATCTTTGATTGCTCGTGTTCCACCTATTGGATGAGGATGATGAACCTAGTTCACTCTGCCTAGTCGACTCCACCCTTGCACCATACACTTGGCAGATGTTCCAGTCCATAAGATGTCTCACACTGCGGAGGGAGGGCTTATGTCATCATCCTAGCCCTTACGAATGGTCTACAAGCATTTTCAATCCACTTGGAGACCCATGAGAATGTCCTTGTGCCCCCACACCCACTGGGGAGCACGACAGGTTCTTGCTTGGAAAGCAAGGGGCCAACCCCTTGTCCACTATGTTTGGAGTCCATTTTCACATCATGGCACCCCTTGGACTTCATTAGGCCTCCTCAAACGCCCAACGACTCATTATATTGATCATTTTGCCCTCTTGAGAGGCTTATTCTTATGTTATTGAGCTATCTCGGTGGGCTTGTCACTGAGTGTTATTATAGCACATTATTTTATTATTTAGGGCTTAATTAGGCCAAATTAGCTAAATCAAATTCATTAGAGATTGTATAAATAGATGAGAGGCGATTTATTCTCTCATCATCACTTGGATTGGATTAGTATATCATGTGAGATTTTCACACTTTTTGCTAGGTAAACTTTTTGGATCTTTCTTGATGCACTATGATGTTTGGATTTTCGTTAGTCTTTGGAACTTCTTTCCAATGCAAATTTGATGAATGGTTATACTCTCTCTCTCATGTAAGTCGAATTTTGATGTTATTCTTGTTATTTTACTGGGTTACTACATGTTATGATTATCATTGTTCTTGTATGGGTTAAAGTAAATGCGAAATTCTTCTGGGAACCTTGAATAAGTGATTTAATGCATGCGTTGTACATGAAGAGAGTGGATGAATGTTCCTAGAGGCACCTCTTAGGTTGAAAGTCCTCGAAACTTCATCTCTTTGGCAAATTTGAAGTATAAATCCCTATTGACCTAATAGTTTCCCTTGGAGAGGCTAGCAAAGATCAATTAGGGCTCGTTAGTACACGAAAATTCTCGATCTGTGTATCTTGACTGCATTAGGCCCAAACAATAAGGCATTAATCCTCGTATCCCTTCGGTGATCAAATTTCCCTCTATTTTCTCCACTTTTCCCAATTCTAGACCTAACCCAAGAAGGTCTCCTAGGGCATCACACGAAATCTTTTGTAACCATCCAAAAATCTTGAAAATTGGTCCACAACTGTGTTGGGGTCTTCTCAATGGGCCCTCCAAATTTGAGCACAATCCGATGGTGGAATCCCGAGATATCACAAGCCCTAGCTCGAGGATCATTTCTCTCCCTAGATTGATTTTGGGTTAGTGTCCTCACTTGGATCATTGCATTCAAATTTCAAAAGAAAATTTGTTATTTGATCCTATTCTCTTCCCTAATTAGGTCAAGCCCCTCTTTAGTCGATCAACTCCATGCCCTTGACCTAGTTTGGGTCCACCCGGATTCTTTGTGGTCCCGCAACTTTATAACTCAAATTCCACAAGGACTACATAGAATCCATTTCTCCGTAACGATCCTTAAGTCTAGAAAGCCCCTTGTCAAGGCATATCCTCCAACCCTACGCCAAGGTATCCTCATAGCCCTTCTTAGAGAGCACATCACTTTGCTTCTCAAGCAAGTAAGCTATTTAATAGAGTCTCTCTTGTGATAGGCTTTAGGAATCTCTCCTTATCCGATCATTTATCCATTTGTAATTGTGATTCCTCTTATACCGAGTCTCCTCCCATCGGTGAAAGTCTGTAAAGAGCAGGGACCCATAGCCGAGGTGACATTGGGCTATCACTCCATTGTTGCCCCTTAACCTTGTAGTTGCTTTATAGGATCCCCTCTTAGGACCCCTGCTAGTCTGAGCGGTAACAAGTCCATTTGGACTCTTTGTAAAGAAAAAACTTAGAATCAAATAGTTCTCCACAAGGCCAAGTCGGCCCTCCAGACGATCAAGTCGGCCTGCTAAACAGATGTGTCCCTTCACAGTTATGAACAACTATAAATTGGCGTTAATCCTCTTTGAAAAAGGCAAGAAAGTGCGAGTGTCTGTGGCATAAAAAAGTGAGTTTATGTGGCATAAAGTGCAAGTCCCTATGGCAAAGAAATGTGAATTTCTCTGTGACTTATAACCTAAAGATGTGAATTGCTGAGGAAATGTGCAAGCCACCAAGTCTAATTTTTGTGGTGACATGCGACTTGATAATGCCTATGATGCGAGAGTTGATGAAGGAACTTTATGACTAAGATCTGAGTTAGAGAAAGACTACTAAGTCTGCGAAATACAAGCTATAGGAAGGACGAAGGATCACTGTGTGACAAGGAATCTTGTGACAAATTAGCTGTTGACTTGGGGCAGCATCGGATGTGCTCTAGCTACAAAATTTGGTGGAGAGATTGGGGCACATGAGATCTCCAATACCAAAAAGGGTTTGGGCAGATTCTAAATAGATCAGGAGATATTAAAATAATTAATATTTTTAATGAAGTCCTTAAGTCTAAACTTGGGAAAAATAAAATATTAATGTGTATTAATATGAATCTGTGTTAGAATGGTCCAAAAGACATGGATCAAGCCAGATCTAATCTTAGTCGTTGATTCGGGACTTAATCTCAACCGTTGATATGTCAACAGGAAAAGTATAAGAGGAGGTTTGAGGGTCACTTGGAGAACACACTGAGGGAGACCAGTCAGTTCAATTTCTGGAGCGGGGTTTGCTAAGAAATTTAACCAGTGGTCTGGAGAGCAGTCATGAGGTAGAAAATACAAAACAGAGAGATGGGAGATCAACACAGAGGCAGAAGAGACAAATGCAGAACCAGAGGAAGCCATGCAGAGGCAGCAGAGCCAGCGCAGAGCCAGAAGGGCCTGTGTCATCCACGCAGAGGTTGTAGGACTAATGCAGAAAGCCAAAGACGCTGCACAGAGCCTGAGTAGGCTGACGCAAAGCCTCAATAGGCTGACGCAGAGGGTTTCAGGCTGACGCAGTGGTTAGTAGGACCTACGCTGGGTTCAGAAGAAGTGTTGGAAATTTGTTTGTCTGTGGGTAAGCCAGTTTGACGCCCTGTTGTACTAGAAAATTGTTGAATAATAAAATCCTCCCTTGCTACACCGGTTTTCCTACATTGGGTTTTTCCAGGGACATTAGTCCAAAATAACTGTGTCAATGTGTGCATATGTTTGTTTCTGTATTACGATGTGATAGCTGCAGTAGTATTTATTTTAATGTTTGTTGAAGTAATTTCATGAATAACTTATGATGAAATAAGTAGGAAAAATAAATCAGTTGCTACAGTGATAGAATTTTCACATGGTACCAGAGGAAGTAAGCAGAGACAGAAAGGGAAAATCAGTTATGGGTCGAGACCACGATGCAGAGGCATCCACCTTAGGGGACTCGCACAGATTTTCAGAAGATTGCACAAGAGAGAGAGATTTTGATTTCTCTATGTTGGCTTCCAGGTTGGAAGAAGAAGTGGCATACATGACAAGTGCGGCATCATCAGAAGTGTGGTATATAGACAGTGGAGCCTCATGGCATATGACAGGAATCAAGGAGTGTTTCTCAGAATATCAATAAGAGAAGATGAATTTTCAGATCACCATGGGAAACAAGGCAAAGTGTACTCCAGTAGGAAAGGGTACCATATTTTTTCAGACAGAATTAGGAGAACAGTTCCGTGCCACAAATGTGCTGCATGTACCAGGATTGGGGATGAACCTACTTTCCGTCTCACAACTACAAGGCAAAGGCTATGACGTTTACTTCATCAAGGAAAAGGTATATGTCAAACACCCAAGCTGGAAAAAGAAAGTGTAGATCGAGATCAAAAGTAATTGGTTGTATAGATTACAACTAGAATCTCCAATGGCACTAAAAGGCAGAGTTGTCACGTAAAGTGTCTAGGCACCGCAACAACGCTCAGAGGAAAGGCTATCACTCTTGATCCTTACTCACTCCGTTTAGACCCTCTCCTAGGCAAGTCAAAGGGGGTAGTACCTAGGTAAATGGATGAAGATAGCCTGTGAAAAACAGACTCTAGGAGATTTTAACGATGGACAACTTGATGAATGAACCTTGATTAACTCAGATGAATAGATTGAACGTTAATGTAATCAAGACAACCAAAAATGTAAATAATTATAGAACAGTGCCTTTAATATTTGAATTAACCATCAACTAAATAAAACAAGTTATCCAGAACAATTTTCAATATGTGACGAATAATGACAATCATGAATAATCAATATAAACACCCAAAACTCTATCATGCAAGAGATTCCAAATTTAAAATGACTATCGTTAATGACCAAGATCTAAAATTATTTTTCTCTTAAAATTTGAAACATTTATAGCATTTTTGACCATAGAAAAATCATTAAAATGTGTCTGATCACCAGCTAACACTAAGGAACTTTAGATTTAATATTTTAATTATTCCTTGGGAACTTAATTTAAGTTGAAAAACAAATCAAAGGGTTAAAATATCGAAATTTTTAATGCGCCATGAGCCACATTAAAACTTTTGATGTCTAAGCGCAAATCCTTTAATTTATTCTGTTTATTTCATTTATAAATTTTTAGAATTTTTAAAGTTTTAATTTTTTTTAATTTTTATTTTTTTTTTGTTAATTTTTATTTTAGGATTTTTAATTTTTTTAATGTTTGAAAATAAAAATTGAATCATAACTTAAAATAAAAAAGTGAAAAGGAAAATCAAAAATAAAAATTTAATAAAAAGAAATGAAATGAAATCGAACTAAAAAAAAATAAAAGCCAAAATGAAATCGATTTTTTTTTTTAATGAATCTAAAGTCTATACCGAAAAAAAAAATAAAATAAAATAAAAATTATGAAAGTGGATTTATACAAGGGAAATAACTTGACTAAAGAAAAATAATAAAAATAGATAAAATTTAAAAAAGACATATCAAATCTAACCCTACACAAAAAACTAAAAGCCAAATCTATAACAAAAGGTCGAACATTTGTTGATTGTATGCGGGAGAAAGAAATGCAACGGCGGAAAGGGTTCAATTTGAGGGTTAACCGCGGGGAGATTCTAGGACGTGGGGGACAACAGCTCGACAGGGATGGCTATGGATTGCTGCGGATTAGGGAGAGGAAGCCGCAGTAATAGAAGGTGCAGACAGCGACAGGAAATGCGTGGAAATGAAGCAAGTCTGCGAGGAGATAAGAGAATGCGTATGGGGAAACACTGGAAACACGCAGAGATATAGCTGCTTGGACAGAGGGGAGACTGAGGGTTCGATGGAGCTGAGGCCAAGGGAAGGTGCAGGGAACTGCGTAAAAGGCTAGCAGTTGGGCAACGTATGGAGTAGAGCTGCGATGGAGGGTTGGTTTTTACAGGCTGGGGGAAGCTCACACGAAGGTGGATGCTGCGTATCGAGGGCAGTGGGGATGAGATCCACGGGGTTGGAAAGCTGGGCAGCATATGGAGGATGGTGAGATATGCAGGCTCAGGCAGCGGGAGAATGCTAGTCAATATGCAGAGATGATAATTACTGAGACAGCGAGGGTTTGGTGATGGGAGCCGCAGATGCAGACACAGATTTGATAAATGGAAGCAAGTGCCCTAAAAAAATCAAAAATGCACAGCAAACCCCACCAGGAAGCCAGTCAATCTGTAAAATATTGGCCCATAATTCTCACCAGAACCACCAAAAAAATTTCCAGAAGTCTTGAAAAAAAAAATTGAATCAACCTGCTTCAGATTTAACCTTGAAACCTTCACGAAATTTCTAGATCTAAATTTAAATTAATCTAAACCTTTGGATTGCAAATCCGGATATGATCCCTGAAAAAAATGATGTTGATGAACCACAGAGATCCAGATCTTACTCTCCAAGGCCTAGATCTAGACTCTACACAGTTTTCAGCTTCAAATCTGCAACTATAGGACAACAAGAAACACCCAAACGATATATACAAAGACCCAAACAAACTAAAACCCAGAAAAACCCAAGTTAGAAAACCGAAAATAATTTTACAGATCTATGTACATAAATGGAAGATCTATCAGATCTAGGGAGTGTGAGTCCGACTCCGCTCCCCGATCTGATGATCTGAGGCTCTCAACAGCCAGATCTAACAATTCAGCACAACAAAAAAAATCAAATTTTCTGGATTTTTTAAAGGAGGTACCGAGCTCGAAACCCTTCATGCATCACCCATAAAAAAATATCATATGATAAGCCCGAGATAAAATTTAAACTGGGCTCTTCAGAAAACACGGATTGGGAGTCAGCCGAGAACTTCCCCGAACGCCCGATGATCTAATAATCAAGGATTTTCCTGCAAAACTCAATTCAACCGTCAACATAGAGCGAGAAAACGATAATAAAATTCAGATTTAATAGAGACCTGCTATTATATTCAAAACTTAAATTATCATTCAAACCCCAGTGACTGAACAATATTCCTGTACTCAAATCACTCTTCAGAAAGCTATCACCAATGGCTAAAAAGAAACCTACACATGAAAATGGCATATCTTACGATATTTTTACAAAGAGTAACACCAACAGAAATTAACCCCAAAGTCTTTCTTTATTGCACATAAAAAAGATTACAAGAGAGATTTTTGCTTAGTACACGATCAAAAGATCGGATGATCCCTGACTGACAAAATGACCTATTTAAAGATAAATCCTCCAACGGCTAGTTCGAGTGATCTTCGTCAAAGCAATCTCGACCGTTGATGAAGATTAAAATTTCTTTTAATCTCGTCCATCGAAATTTTAATTTATTGAGGAAACTCGAACTTTTCAATTAAATGAATTTTAATTAATTCAAAAATTAAATTTTTGAATTAACTTCCTCAAAATTTTGACTTTGACTTAACCCTAGGGGCCAAAGGCTTAAAATCTAGCAAAATAATTAATTTACCTTAGTCCCTGGACCTCTTAAAATTTAATTTTTTAAGGACCGACGAATTTTGCCCTGGAGAATTTAAATCTACCTCGGACTTAGAATTAATAAATTTTTTGGCTTGGGACTTTAATTAATTTTGGCCAGAAATTTTAATTAATTAACCTATGAGGGGATAAATTATTTTTCCGACCCTCATGACACTTTACATCATGATTTTCACATTTTTTACATCTCAAGGGGGGGAAACTCATATGAAAAGGACCCTCACAGACTACTCAAATCTGCGACACAAATATAATCTAGCAAATCAAGCAAATTGTAATATAATAACCTAACCAAATAGTTAGGATTATTCCCAAATCACTTTTACATAGACTTGATTTAGAACACTAGGACTCTCCTAAGATCCCACTGACAAAATCCACTCCGGCTTTGGGGTAAGGTTGAAGGAAAACTCTATCAACCATCCAAGAATGGATCGGTGAGACAAAAAACCTCCCGGAATGTAGATCGTCACCAGAAAAGTAGGTTTACCTAGATGATTACATACACGACACGAATTTGCTAAGATTATTTTCATTATACACATGCACACTGGGTTTACATTATAAGATAATCCTCAGACTGATGATGATAGCTGGATGGCAGGAACACATCGATCAGACACTATCCCTTTTCCGAAAAAAAGGGGGTGTACTGCTATGAGTCGTTGACATGTAGCGGTCAACATCTGGCTCTACTTGGAGACACGTTGCTGCACTGGAGGAATGTGAGAATCCAGAATCTGCGTCCATCCAAAAATCATCATATATTGTTAAGCACAGGAAAGATATAAGCTCTTCATTTATTAACTAGTCTAACAACATGAAAAACCAAATCTAACTACAAAATGAAATACTGAAATAACAGGGCATAAGGTTAGAAATACAATATAAAGATGCCCCATGGCATCAAATACATTCAATATAGTGCATATTGAGCATTTGTCTACTTTCAGGCAAGTCCGTCAGCTATTTCTCGGATGTGCCATGTCCAATCCTGCATACGGTAGGACTTTTTCCTATCCGAAAATCAAATTCCTCGCGGCCATCTGATGCATCAAATCGCTTTCTCATTTTCTTTCTCTTGCGTTTTTTCTTTGTGGCAAGCTATATCACTGACGATGTGGAACATTCTGTTTCAAAACTCTCAGATGAAGTAAGATATGCATGATATGTCTCTCTTCATTCTACATCTGCTCTGTCAAGAATAATGGATCAGTCTCACAGGTGTCATGAGTTATAACTTGATCTTCTATGACTGGTGGATTAACCATGTGAGCGTCCACCTAATTCTTATCAATTTCAATTTTGTCCAGGTCACCTTCAATTAACCACTTTTCAATGGAACAAATGACCTCCTCATAATAAGATAGAGCTTGCTGCAGCAGATAGGGAGGCTTATGATCTATTGACATTTCCTTGTTTCTTTCATCCTCTAACTGATGTTGAAGTTTCTGTACCTGTATGGTTATGGCATCCATCTAGTTAGAGTATTCAACCTTCATAGCACCGACTTCCTTGGCATGGTCTTCCTCCATGCTCAATAACTTACTCTGAGAACATAGCTGACTAGCTTCCATATCTTTTATTACTTTGTCATTATCTGTTTTCATGCCCATGAAACAATTTTGCATATAATTTATCTCTTTCTTATGATTTGTTTGCATGGTAGCCAACTGATTATTATAATCGAATCTCATGATGGTCATTTCTTCATCCATAGTTAAAAACTCGCTTTGCATAGATTTAATTTCTCTGACATGATTAGCTTTCATGGTTTCCATTTCCTTATCATGTTTTCCCAGGTGGGTGTATAAAGTTCTCATATCCTTGATGTAATCAGTTACAAATTTTTCTTGATTAAGCTCCATATTTTTTACCAGCGGCATTAGTTCTTCTATAATTTTCTTATCATTTTCCCTTTCATTGTCGACACTGATTTGACAACTTGTCCCTGTCTTCCCATTGTCATGGATTTGATCTGTAACGGTGCAAGTGGATGGCAAATTCCGATATGGAGAATTGTCTTGAAATCTTTCATCAATAGTTGGATCCTTCACAAGATCACTTTCATTCTGTTGCATAATTTTGGGGGCACAAGGCGAGCTATCTTGATAACCATATCTATTTTTAAAAGCGTTGACGATGTCTTGTAAAGAAGCGAAAGAATCATCAGGACAATTATTAAACCAATTCAAAGCATCACCCTCTAAAAAAAAGGCAAATAGACGCATTTTGACATGTTCATGATCATATTGGCGAGATCGACAATATCTGAGTATTGTATGTGTAAACCTGCATAGATGCTTTCTAATAGCAACTAAATCACCACCTGACAACAAAGACAATTTATGAATGGCCACTTCTGGAATATCATGGAGAAGATCAGTAAAACGACACGGGGTAAACAAATCATCCATGATGAATTGCTTGAAGAAATAATGAGGGACCAAATGGATGATAGAGAAAGACCCTTACTCAAGAAAATCAAGGGATCTACAAGAAGCGAGCTTCTAGTAGAAATTCTTGTAAGAAATGAAAGAAGTGGAGTCGCCACTTGAACATGAGTCTAGCTATAGAAAAGGCAAAAACAACTGGATATAGAGGAGGGCTTCTTGTCTGAGAAATAATAAATGAAAGAAGTGGAGTCGCCACCCAAACAAGAAACGAACCGAAATGTCCAGGTTCTAAAAGTGCAGATGAAACGATAAATGAGATGAAAAAAGATAAGGCAATGAAAAGATCAAATGATGCCAGGAAATGTTGTGCCGCTTGGCAGGCTAATGAATGGCGGAAAAGTTGAGATGTACCAAAGAGTGTTGACTTTGTCGGCTCGAATGAGAGATGAGAAAGATGAAAGATGAATGTTATGAGGACCAAGGACAAAAAAAACTCTATCCCCACAACGGCGCCAAAAATGTTGTCGCGCAAAGTGTCTAGGCACAGTGACAATGCTCAGAGTAAGGGTTGTCACTCTTGATCCTTACTCACTCTATTTAGACTCTCTCCTAGGCAAGTCAAGGGGGGTAGTCCCTAGGTAAACGGATGAAGATACCCTGTGAAAAACAAACTCTAGGAGATTTTAATGACGGACAACTTGATAAATGAACCTTGATTAACTCAGATGAATAGATTGAATGCTAATGTAATCAAGACACGACCACAAGATATAAATAATTATAGACCAGTGCTTTTAATATTTGAATTAACCATCAACTAAATAAAACAAGTTATCCAGAACAATTTTCAATATGTGACAAATAATGACAATCATGAATAATCAATATAAACACCCAAAACTCTATCATGCAAGAGATTGCAGATTTAAAACGATCATCGTTAATGACCAAGATCTAAAATTATTTTTCTCTTAAAATTTGAAACATTTACAGCATTTTTGAACATAGAAAAATCATTAAAATGTGTTTGATCACTAGCTAACACTAAGGAACATTAGATTTAATATTTTAATTATTCCTTAGGAACTTAATTTAATGTGAAAAACAAATCAAAGGGTTAAAATATCCAAATTTTTAATGGGCCATGAGCCACATTAAAAATTTTGATGTCTAAGCGCAAATCCTTTAATTTCTTTCGTTTATTTCATTTATAAATTTTAGAATTTTTTAAAGTTATAATTTTTTTTTGTTAATTTTTTCATTTTTAGGATTTTTTTATTTTTTAATGTTTTTTGAAAGTAAAAATTGAAAATTGTAACTTAAAATAAAAAATGAAAAGGAAAATTAAAAAAATAAATATATAAATAAATAAATAATAAAAAGAAAATGAAATGAAATCAAAACTAAAAAAAAAAAAAATGAAAGCGGATTTATACAAGGGAACTTTACTAAAGGGAAAATAAAAATAAAAATATCAAAGCTAACCCTACGCAAAAAACTAAAAGCCAAATCTATAACAAAAGGTCGAATGTTTGTTGATCGTATGCAGGTTTGGGGAGAAAGAAACGCGACGGAGGAAAGGGTTCGATTTGAGGGTTGACCGCAGGGAGACTCCAAGACATGGGGGACAACAGCTCGACAGGGATGGCAATGGATTGTTGCGGATTAGGGAGAGGAAGCTGCAGTGATAGAAGGTGCAAACAGCGACAGGGAATGCGTGGAAATGAAGCAAGTTTGTGAGGGGATAAGGGAATGCGTAGGGGGAAACATTGGGAACACGCAGAGATGTAGCTGCTTGGACAGAGGAGAGACTGAGGGTTCAATGGAGCTGAGGCCGAGGGAAGGTGCAAGGAACTGTGCAAAAGGCTAGCAATTGTGCAGTGTATGGAGTAGAGTTGCGATGGAGAGTCTGTTTTTCACATGTTACCTTCATCTATTTACCTAGGGACTAACCCCCTTGACTTGTCTAGGAGAGAGTCTAAACGGAGTGAGTAAGGATTTAAAAGTGACAGCCCTTACTCTGAGCATTGTCGCGGTGCCTAGACACTTTGCGCGACAACAAGTAGTCATGGGGACAAAGACTTGAACGAACTATTGCACAGAAAGTTGGGTCACTTGCACCATGGAGCTCTAAGAATTCTCAGGAGAATTGTAACAGGAGTTCCGGATCTATGTACGGATCGAGATGATGTATGCAAGGGATGCGCTCTAGGAATGTATGCCAAGACGGCATTTCCTAGGAGCAACCACAGGGCCAAGAGTGTACTAAGATTGATACACTCAGATATCTGCAGACCTATGTCCGTCAAAGCTCTCAGTGGTGCCGAGTATTTCCTTACCTTCATTGATGACCACTTGAGGAAAACTTGGATATATTTTCTAAAAACCAAGGATGAGGTTTTCTGTCAATTCAAGGAGTTCAAGGCTCTAGTGGAGAATCTGACAGGTAAGAAAATAAAAGTCTTGCGCTCAGATAATGGTGGAGAGTATGTCGATAAGAAATTCACTGATTTTTGCGCTAAGGAGGGCATCGGAAAAGAGCGTACAACTCCCTACAATCCAAAACAGAATGGGGTGGCAGAAAGGAAAAACAAGACTATTGTAGAAGCAACTAGGGCCATGTTGTATGATCAAGATATGCTAAAATTCCTGTGGGCGGAAGCATGCAACACAGTTGTCTATGTTCAGAACAGGACTCCTCATCGGGCATTGGGAAAGATTACTCCAGAGAAAGTCTTCACTGGGAAGGCGCCTGAAGTCAGTCATTTCAAGATATTTGGGAGTTTAGCATATTGTTGCATACCCAAAGAAAAGAGGAAGAAGTTGGATCAGACTACAGAAAAGGGGTATCTGGTAGGATATAGCAAGAACGCTAAGGCATACAGAATCTATCTTCTAGGAAGCAGGAAGGTAGTAGTACAACGAGATGTAAAGTTCATGGAGGACAGAGCTTTCAGAAGATCTCATGAAATGCCTTCCAAGGAGCAGTCGAAAGAGGATCCATTGGTCATGCCTCTTCAACCAACGGAAGTGAAGAATTTTTCCTCAGATCGGGAAGATTCTCAGGATGAGGAGGAGCGAACAGAAGCACCTGCTGGCAAAGGAAGAACCAACAAGGAACTTCATCAAATTCTGCATGATGTAGAGAACTTCATCGGAGAGCCAAGGAACAGTAAAAGAGAGTTGAAACAACCAAACAAGTATCAAGCGTTAGTAGCTCAAAATGGGGAGCCTGCCAGCTTCAAGGAGGCAGCTCAGCATCAGGTCTGGCTAGATGCGATGGTGGAGGAGTATAACTCCATAATGGTAAACGATGTTTGGGAGGTAGTGTCAAGACCTCAATATAGATCTGTTGTAGGTTCAAGATGGATCTACAAGATCAAATATGCTACGAATGGCACTGTTGAAAAATACAAGGCCAGGTTTGTAGCTAAGGGGTATGCTCAAAAGGAAGGGATTGACAATGAGGAAACCTCCGTCCCAGTAGCCATGTATATATCTATTATGACAATGATATCTCTTGTAGCCCAGATGGGATGGGAGATCCATCAGATGGATGTCAAGACGGTATTTCTAAACGGGGTAATAGAAGAAGAGGTATACATTGAACAACTAGAGGGCTTTGAGACTCATGAGAAGAAGTCTCATGTATGCAGACTTAAGAAAGCCTTGTATCGGCTGAAGCAGGCACCGAGAGCATGGTGTGGTCGAATAGATGGCTACTTGCAGAAGATTTGGTTTGTCAAGAGTGACCGTGATCTGAATCTCTACTATCTGGTGGTAGAGAACAAGCCACTTATCATAGTATTAAATGTGGATAATCACTTCCTGACAAGATCATCCAGACTCATTGAGGACTGCAAGAAGAATCTAGCCACAGAGTTCGATATGAAGGATCTGGGATGAATGCACTATTTCCTAGGGTTGGAAGTTTGGCAGCAGAAAGGAGAAATCTTCCTTGGGCAAGGGAGGTATGCTACAGAAATCCTGAAAAGGTTCAGGATGGGAGACTGTAGACCTATGGCTACGCCAATGATCACCAATTGGAAGAAGATTGATGCATCAGAAGACAAGCACGTCGATCCCACCCTATACAGACAGCTCATAGGGTCCTTGATGTATCTAGTCAATACCAGGCCAGATATTTGCTACGTTGTCAACACCCTCAGTCAGTTCATGGTAGAACCAAAGAGGGCTCATTGGGCAGCAGCCAAACACGTTCTCAGGTATTTATAGGGAACAGCTGATTATGGGCTCTTATACACCGAGGGAAGGATATTAGGTTGAGTGGATTTACAGATGGAGATTGGGCAGGAAGTTCAATGGATTGGAAAAGTACCTCTGGGTACGTTTCAACATTGGATCAGGGATGACCTCCTGGTGCAGTGGGAAAGAGAAGTTCGTGGCTATAAGCTCGTCTGAGGTAGAATATATGGCAGCAAGCACAGCTTCGTGTGAGGCCATATGGCTTAAAAAATTGCTGGTAAAACTATTCAAGAGAAATATTGAGGCAACCAAGATCATGTGTGATAATTAGAGTTGCATCAAACTCTCTGAGAATCCAGTACTCCATCATACGTCGAAGCATATTGATATCTGGTGTCACTTTGTCAGATGTTGTGTCCAACGAGGAGCTGTACAGTTGAGCTACACTCCTACAAGCGAACAAGTTGCAAATATCCTCACCAAGGCCCTTTGAAAGTCAAAATTTGACTACTTCGAGGAAATGATGGCGATGGTAAAGAACCCCTTTCAGAAGTAGTGTGTTAGCAGCATAGATGAAGAGGGAGTTGCAGTGCAGATGCAGTGTTGGGAGAAAGGACAGCAGCAACACAAATGCAGAGGGAGATGCAGTGAAAATGTAGTGTTGGGAGAAAGGACCAGCGGCAGCACGGATGCAGAGGGAGTTGTCGTACAGATGCAGCAGTGGCAGTAACAGAGTCATGGGCAACAGAACAGGATGCAGCAGTGCAAAGGATGTTGGGTAGGGAGGCTTAACATCAGCATAGGGACCAATGTCAGATGATCAGAGTAATACTCAGTGAGGAGTATTGCTAAAGCACAATCCTCGCTAAGAGGGAGTGCTGATTTGGGGTAGCATCGGATGTGCTCTAGCAACAAAATTTGGTGGAGAGGTTGGATCACATGAAATCTCAAATACCCAAAAAGGATTTGGGCAGATACTAAACAGATCAGGGGATATTAAAATAATTAATATTTTTAATGAAGTCCCTAAGTCTAAACTTAGGGAAAAATAAAATATTAATGTATATTAATATGAATCTGTGTTAGAATGGTCCAAAAGACATGGATCAAGCCAGATCTGATCTTAGCCATTGATTAGGGACTTAATCTCGGTCGTTGATATGTCAACAGGAAAAGTATAAGAGGAGACTTGAGGGTCACTTGGAGAACACACTGAGGGAGACTAGTCAGTTCAATTTCTGGAGTGGGGTTTGCTGAGAAACGGAACCAGTGGTTTGGAGAGCAGTCAGGAGGCAGCAATTACGAAACAGAGAGACAGGAGATCAGCGCAGAGGCAGAAGAGGCAGACGCAGAACCAGAGGAAGCCACGTAGAGGCAGCAGCGACTGCGCAGCGCCGGAAGGGCCTGCGTCATCCACACAGAGGTTGCAAGAGTGACGCAGAAGGCCAAAGAGGTTGTACAAAGCCTCAGTAGGCTGATGCAGAGCCTCAGTAGGCTTACGCAGAGGGTTTCAGGTTGACACAGAAGGTTTCAAGCTAACGCAGAGGTCAGTAGGACCTACGCTGGGTTCAAAAGAAGTGCTGGAAATTTGTCTATCTGTGGCTAAGCCAATTTGGCACCCTGTTGTACTAGAAAATTGCCGAATAATAAAATCCTCCCTTGTTGCACCGGTTTTCCCACATTGGGTTTTTGCGGGGACATTAGTCCAAAATAACTGTGAATGTGTGCATACGTTTGTTTCTGTATTATGGTGTGATATCTGCAGCAGTATTTTTTTTAATGTTTGTTGAAGCAATTTCATGAATAACTTATGATGAAATAAGTAGGAAAAATAAATCAGTTGCTGTAGTGATAGAATTTTCACATTAGCTCTCATTGAGGATGGATCATGATAGAGGAAGGGCTGACTTGGAGCACTTGTAGAGGTATTTGTCTTGGGCGTTGATATCTCATTTGATTTTATTCTATAAGAAGAGGATTGTTCGGGTTTTCCCCAATTGTGGGGTTTTTCCCTGGTATGGAACTTATATCTTGTGTTCTTTATGTCTTTTTGATCTTCATGTTTTGGTAATTGCTTGATGAAGAGGAATTATTAAAATTTTAAATAATAAAGATCCAACAAATATCACAAGTAATTATCAAGTAAAGGAGAATCAACATAATACTACAAATACCTTGATTTTCTAACATGGAGAATTAGATATTCTCCCACAGCAAACTGAGGCTTATTGGATGCTGCTACAACAACTATTGTGCATGGGTCTTCTGCACCATTATCCTTGGTATTCAGTAGCCACCACCTCGTGGGTAACTCTAAATCCATACAATTATTTTCATCAATTATTTGCATGCACTTTGTTTGGTTTCTGGCGCTAGCATGGTTGTGGTCTTGTATGGTTAGTTGCCATGTTTGGAGTGGATTTTCTCTATAGTTTCAATTGTAAGGGTCTGTGCTTGTATTGTGGTGGTTTTTATTTTCATTTTAAATTCCCCTACTTATATCAGAGTCACTTACACTAGTGGTGGATTGTCTTGGTCTTGCACTAGGCTCTTCTCATTATGTGTCCCCTCAACTCTGTCTAGACTAAGGCTCTTGCCTTGGTTCACTCCTGTAGCCAAACCTTCGTTATTATCCTGCTTTGTGTGGTTATCATGATATTCATTCTGTGAGTTAATATGCAGCATGAAAGGATGAGAAGTTGGCACGGTGAGGGAGGCCCTGGTCCCCAAGGCCGAAACCAAGTTGTTGGAACCTTTCATTCAACCAACCCCCTAAGACCAAAAATGAAATTTGTCAACTGGAAACCCTCGCACCTAGACATAGACAGGCCTTTTCAGATTTTGAGATAATGAAAGAAGTTGGACAATGAATACCTGACCCTGGTCATACCAAGAGCAGAAGGAAGAAGTAGGTCAGTGCCCTTACATTGTATTGGCAAATGAAAATCCTATTTGGCAGGGTCCTCACAGAAAAGCAGAAAAACAAATATAACATCTTTGCAAGCCTTAAAGGCGTCAAATGCGTCCAAAGAAACTAACAGGTATGCCTGGAAGAAATGGATGCTAGGTTGGATCATATTGAGCGCCACATCCAGTGATTCCGTGTTCCACCAGCACCTATTACCTCATCAAACTCCTAATTTGTTAAATGCTTGTTTGCAGTTTTTTGTCTTTTAATTTGGCAGTAGACACCTTAGTTTTGTTGATGTTGTTAATATTACTAGAGTTTTGGACAAATTATTCTATAGGTAAGTGGTCAAAATATTTGGTTTCACATTGGGCAAATTGAGACCACCTACTAAGGATCATGGTGAAGATGGTTTACTAACTGATGTATCTGGATATCTTGATTCTGTGAGGCAATACAATATTAATTTACAAAAATAATACAAATATTAAAATAAAATAAAAAAGGGGGAGAGGAAGTGGGGTTTGCAATGAAAAATGCCAACCCCGATATGGTTAGCAACGATGAATTACAAGCCAAAATCAAACGATATAAAGATGAGGTCAATAATGTAAAATATCATCTTGACAACGTTGAAAAGACATAGACAGGGTTGAGTTAAGGACAAAAAGATTTAACAAAAAAAAAAAATCATAAATTAATAGAAAAGGCAAACAAAATTGACAAATTAATAAAGAATTCTGACAATCGATAGCAAACTGCATCAGAAATGAAAAATGACAACAGGGATGAAGTAACAGGGTTATTTATAATCCAGGGTGAAAGAACTGACCAGCTAATGGAGAGGGTAGATGCATTAATTGCAGAACCCTTAACCTATTGGAAACCAGCACCAAGTCCACAATCACAACATACAAGCGAATAGGACCATCAAGGAGCATCTGAAGTAATCTTTTCACGAAATAGTTATCATACAAGAATTCCAGATAGAAATCATCAACAAATCAAGAAGGAAATACCAAAGAATGTGGAAGGAACCATAAGAGAGCAGTCATCTAGATCAATAAAATGGAAGGAACTTTTGAATCAGACCCACCGTTGGGTGAAAGAGAAAAAATAATGATAGCTTCCAATAATTTAAAAGGGAAGCTTATGATTGGTTCCCATGTGGACAAAAAAATGCGATGTTCATTCTTTTCACTAGCAAAACTTCACAACTGCCTTATTAAAGAGGTTTCATGACAAAGAAGACAATTACTTGTACAAGAAGTTTGTACATCTTAAACAAAAAGAAGACATAAATGATTATACATAGTAATGGGAAGTTTTGACAACTAGACAAAACAGGTTCATGTTAGAGTTCCTTAAAACCAAGCAACTGATTCACAATTTTCTAAGTATAAAAACCAGAAATACAAACAACTACTGCACTAGAAAATTAAATTGCAAATACATTCTGTTTTCTAGCTTAGCATACACAACGGAAAATAAATAAATCAGAACACAAACACATCTCACACATAACACAACATATACCCAAGAAACCCCAACTCCAGGGAAAACTTGCAACTCTATGTGTCTTTTATTATCTTCAACAAGAGGATGTTCTTCAGAAAAAATTACAGCAAGGGAGAACTTCCCTTCACCACAGGAAAACAACTAATCAACTCTAAGAAAAATTAATCTCTCTTCCACACACTTGATCTAGCGTACGGCACACAAATCTGGCTATCTGGGCACATGTGCTAATAGTACAGACGTGCAAACACTACTCTTTGCACACTCATGCAAATTGAAGGTTGCGCTAAGGCTTCTGAGCTCAGGCAATTCGACCCTCACTCAATCTCTATCTCTTGGATGCTAAATCACCGCAATCTGCTAAACCGTACTCTTTTCCTCTCGCTGAAATAACACACTACTTGTACTCAACTGATAATTTCGTCGCACAACCCTAAAGCCACTTTCAACGATTAAGATTAGGTCGTGATGAAGGGTGAGATTAAATCATAAGTTAACTTAGGAATTTTAATTTTTCCTAAGTCCAACTTTAGAAAATAGTTAAATTAATTAATATTCTAAGAAAGTGGAAGTCTTGTGGGCGCCTCTGCTAGCCTTAGCACTTATGTAAGTAGAACCCTTACTTCTCTACTACAATCAACAATCCCTCTTAAAGAGGAAAAGTAGAACCCTTACTTCTCTACTACAATCAACAATCCCTCTTAAAGAGGAAGGTGTTTTGCACTACACCCAACTTCTCTCTGAGGTAAACAAATCTACTCCCTAGCAAAGCCTTTGTCAGAATGGTTGTTGTCTTCTCCTATGTTGGTACATAATAGAGCGTAACTATACCTCTTTGAACAATATCCCTGATGCGGTGATAACATATGTCAATGTGCTTTAAGCAACGGTGAAACACTCGATTCTCAGAGAGCTTGATGTAGCTCTGATTGTCACAATGGATCATGGTGGGCTCCAACTTTGTCCTAAACAAGCCCAAGAGAAGCTTCCTCAATGATATAGCCTCGCACCCTGCCAAACTAGCATCCATATACTCAACCTTGGCTGAACTCAATGCAACTAACCTCTACTTCCAACTGAACCAAGAAACAGTTGTTGATCCAACACTGAATGTGCATCTCGATGTGCTCTTCTTGTCTTTGGAGTTCCTTGTTATATCTGCATCAATGAACCCCTCAAGCCTCATCTCATTAACCTGTCTATACCACAATCCAAACTCTAATGTCCCCTTGAGATATCTCAACACATGCTTAGCAGCAACCCAATGCACACTAGTAGGTCTGACCATAAACTGGTTCAAAGAAGTAACTGCAAAACATATGCCTAACAGCGTGTTCACCAAATACATCAACAACTCTATCAATTGTCGATAAAGTGAGAGATCTACCTGCTCCGATCTAGATGTATCTACCTTCCTCTAGTTTGTGACTGGAGGCGTCATGGGCCCGCAATCTTGCATGTGAAATATCCTCAAAATCTTCAGAGCGTACTTTCCCTGTCCCATGAAGATCTCGCCATCACCCTGTCAAACCCCCAACCCAAGGAAATTGTGTATCAGCCCAATATCCTTCATTTCAACCTCGCATACAAGATCTCTTTTGCAAACATGGATGAGCTTATCAGCAATGCCAAAATCAGATTGTCCACATATAGCACCAGAATAAGTGGCTCACCTCCAACAAAAACATAGTAGAGGTTGTGGTCTGCTTCACTCTTAGTGAAGCCCAATCCCTAAAGGTAATTGTCTATCGAGCATACCATGCACATGGAGCCTATTTGAGCCCATACAAGGCTCTCTTGAGTCTGCAAACATCGGTCCCCCTGTTGCATGTCTAAAATACCTCCAGATACTCCATATAAATTTCCTACTCAACAACCCCATTAAGGAACTTATTGAAAAATCTAGTAGGGTATCTATTTAAACAAATATCCTTATCCTTAATAAGTACTTGTGAACTATCATTAGCTTCTTGTTGTTCTTTACTAAATTCTCTTCATCAAATAATTATCAACAGCCAAACCATTAAGATCATAAAAGACAGAGGACACAAAATATAGGCTCCAAACCAAGGCAAAACCCCTCCAAGGGGAAGACCCAAAAAGAATTTCTTCTCTTCTTAAAGAATCAATTCAAATGAGAAATCCAAGACCCCAAGACCAATGTCCAGACCTCCTCCAAGCACCAAGTCAACCCTTCAAGAATCACTTCCAAACAAGTCAAAGTTTGCCCAAGTCAACAACGGTTATACCTCTTCAAATCTGCTCCACTTCAAAATTTCAGCCTTCTACTACAGATTTGCGACTTCAATCCCTTGGATCAGCAAAAACCCTTCTCTCTAGTAATGGTCAACCTTCCAAGAGATCCTCCCTTCAGAAAGTTAATATTTTCAAATCTAGCATGAGTGAAACTAGGTCAAATAGGAGTTTTTGGCCCTCTCATCAAGTCTGCAAATTTGGCCTGCAATTTTCGACCCTGCAACAACTACAAAAACCCTAAAACTTTCAACGTTCAAGAAAAGATGGTCACAAAAATCATATTTCGGTTTTCTTCTTGAGATGCTCCCTCTTCTAGGCCTCATTGTCTTCCTTCTCTTGCTTTAGATCAAGCTGCACAAGTGTGTCCAAATGAATGGAACCTGCTTTCTTTACATAGCCTTCTTATGAGGTCGAATTACCTCAAATTGGGCCGACTTTGTCTAGCAGAGTTGACTTGGTCTTAAAGGTCAATCTTGACTTTCTAGACTCAAAAATAATATCTTTTGCATGTTACAAATCGCCCAATAGGGTCTTATAGAAATGATAAAACTTTTTGACTTTAGAAAAATATTCTTTTGACTAGACAAACCTTAGGAGCATGAAATGCATGCCTGACCTAGATGACCAATACAAATAGAGCATGAAACCCATGCTTAAAAATAATATTTTTCTTTACTTATAACATAAGATATACATAATGACATGATTACAATAACAATTATGAAGACCAAAACTAGTTACATTTTCTAGCAAAATGTCGTCTTGGCGTCCATCTAGTGGATCCTGCGCTCCATCTGCACTACAATAGTTGCAATAGCCCCGACGGACAAATATTTGGCCATTGGAGCAAAGGTTTGGTCATAATCAATTCCCTCTACTTGCAACAACCCCTTTGTCACGAATCCTTCCTTATATTTCTCAATGCTCCCATCAGTCCCATGCTTGACCTCGTAGACCCAACGAGAGCCTACCATATATTTTCCCTCTAGCCTTAGCACCACCTCCTAGACATTATTCTTCATGACGGAAACATACTCTACCATGGCATCTCTCCATGCCTACTAAGTTGTTTCGTCCTAATAACTGGAAGGCTTGACATCAAACAACTCCATAAGTGCCATATATTTTGTGTACCTTTGTGGTTGTCTGATCTACCTAACTAATGTACTAGGACCACAAACTCACCCTTGTGCCTCCTGGATCAACTGATCTGCCCATCTCACTCTCCTTCTCCCTATGTTGGGAGTCACTGCTTAAGTGGGTCACACTCTCTCCTCCAATTAAGTGTACTCCTCGTCCTTCTACTGCTCAGTCTGCCCATCAACATGTATAGTTGTAGATTGAGGTGCTAGTTGAGCCTCCTAATTGGGATATTGTTGCTCTTCCTCCTATATAATAACCTACTCTCGCTCTAAGGACTTCCTCAAAAGTCACATCTCTCCTAATAGTTGTCTTCCTGTGTGTTGGAATATATACGCCTTGGATGTCTCAATGTAGCACATGAAGTTGCCCTTCTATATTGTCAGCTCCATCTTCTTCCTCTTCTCCTCTTGAACATGGCAGTACACAAGGCTACTGAATATCGAAATGTGACACATTCGGTTTCTTCCTTGTAAATGCCTCATCTAGTGTTACTCTCCCCAACACTATGCGGGTTTTGATTCTATAAGAAAACTATTGTACTGCATGCCTCGACCCAAAGAAACTTGGGCATCATCTAGTCATGCAACATGGGTTTGGCCGCTCCAACTATGCCCATGTTCTTGCGCTCTGCCACCCTGGTTTTCTAAGGGTTATATGGTGTAGTCAACTCCCTCTTAATGCCCTCCTTGGCACATAACTCCTTGAACGTGTTTGAGGTGTAGAGATGTTGATTTTTAATGATTTCCTATACTGATAATTGCCTCCAATGATTACTTCATTATTTTGTCTAGTGTCACATCTATCATTAAGAAATTACACAGAAAATCTCAATAATATAAATAATAAAACTAGTAGGATCATGAAGAGAGAGCCAAACAGAAAAGACACAAAGTTTATCCTGGGAAAAACCCAGCAACCTTTTCATAGAGAAATTTATATCCAATTCAACAAGAGATACATTCTAAAAACAAAGATAAATTGACTAGTAACCAAACCCAAGTCAAACCTAGTCAAACTGCCCTCTATTAGCCTCAAAAATTCGGTTTGTTGTACCACAAATATTTTCGTCTGCCTCATAATTCATCCTTCCATTTAGCCTCAAATTTTGTCCTTTTTCTACCTCAAATTGCATCCTCTTTATGCCCCAGACTTGTCCATGTTGTGATTTGAATTCTGCCAAATGTTGGAGGTCGAATGGCCTTTATATAGTGATCAAAGGAACTCGAATGGACACGTACCTTGGGCTAGGCTGACTTGGAGCCGACCTTACATTTTGGAGGCAAAATTTATGTTTCAAAGTTTGACTTTTTTTTTTGTCTTTTAGAGTAGACTTGAAATACAATTTATATTTGTCATTTTCTTTTATTTTGCAAGGCCAAAAATAGTTATGAAGATTGACCATAGCTACAAAATTCAGCACTCCCTCTTAGCTAGGGAGGTATTCATAATGACTTCCTCAAATGTTCTCTTGTTGAAAATTTCTCTATTCCAAGAAAAGGTTGAAAGAGCTCAGCCACGTTGATGAATCCATCCTCTTCATGTTCAACACCAAAACCATGAGGAAAGCATCCCCACATCAGTATCAAAGGAGGAACTAGTCACCCATTACTCCTAGGGTCACTAACTCAACAAGTTCTCACTTGGAGACATGTCAGGAATCCCACCTGACCCATGGTGAAACTCGGGGCCCATTTACCATTCCCACATGTCGTCACATGTCATTGACTAGTAAGTACCTGCCCAATGTTATAAGGCACAAGCCCACTAGCCAAACCCCATGGCAATATGGTCAGAACCCCACTCAACAGGGGATCAATCCAGGCCTCAATGCTAAAAGGGCCAATTTCCTTAGCTAAATTCCATGGCTTCTAGGTCAAACCCCATGACCAAAGGAGCAATCTAGGCCTTCACACTTATAGGGCCAATCTTCCCAGCCAAACTCCATGGCTTCCAAGTCAAACCCCATGACCAAAGGAGCAATCCAGACCTTGATGCTACAAGATCAACACTCCAATCAAAGGAAACATTCTCAACCACTCTAAGCTTGTCCCAGAAGTATGTCAACTTCATCTAGGGACAGTGAGAATGTCAGCAACTAGCTCAACCATGGAAATACATAGGAGCCTCACTACTCCTTTTGTACCACGTAGGGTTGCGAGGGAGCGGCTCCCCCCCTCGAACCTATGAAAACTTTATCACTGCAACCACTGATTTATTTTACCTACTTATTTCTCAATAAGTTATTTAGGAAACCCTTCAGTAAATATTAAAATAAATTCTGCTGCAGATATCACACCATAATACAGAAACAAACACATGCACAAGAATTAACACATCAACACAGATATTTTGGACAATTGTCCCCGGAAAAACTCAATGTGGGAAAACCGGTGCAACAGAGAATGATTTTATTATTCAACAATTCTTCAGTACAACTGGGTGCCAAACTGGCTTACCCAACAAAGAAAAATTCTCCAGCACTTCTCCTAGTGTCAACGTCAAGCTTGCTAGCCTCTGCGCAGCTCCCAGACCCTCTGCATCAGCTCCTGCCTCTTTGCGTCAGCACTGGGCCTCTCTACATCACCCATGCAAGCCCTCCAGTGACTGCGCAATGTACTACCTCTGCGTCTGCCTCTCCAACCTCTACGCTAGTCATCTAGTGTTGTTCCCGACTCTATGTTACATACCCGTTGCTCTCCAAACCACTAGTACAAATTTCTCAGCTAACCCCGCTCCAGAAATCGAATTGACTTGTCTCCCTCAGTGTGTTCTCCAACTGACCCTCAAGCCTCTTCTTATACTTTTCCTATTGGTCCTTCAACGGCCGAGATTAAATCTCTGGTCAAGGGCTAAGATTAGATTTGGCTTGATCCATGACTTTTGGAATCTTCTAACCCAGTTTTATACCCATTAATATTTTATTTTTCCGAAGTTTAGACTTAGGAACTCCATTAAAATTATTAATTATTTTAATATCTCTCAAATTGTTTAGAATCTGCCCAAACCATTTCTGGGTCTCGGAGATCTCATGTTATTTAGCCTCTCCACCAATTTTCATGGCTAGAGCACATCCGATGCTACCCCAAATCAACACTCCCTCTTAGCAAGGATTGAGCTCTAGTAATACTCCATATTGAACATCACTCTGACTATACGGCACTGGTACCTGTGTTGTTGCTAGGCCTCCCTCCCTAACATCCTTTGCATTGTTGCATCCTGTACTGCTGCCCATGGCTCTGCCTCTGCCACTGCTGCATTCGTAAGGCAGCTCCCTCTGCATCCATGTTGCTGCTGATCCTTTCTCCCTACACTGCATCTGCACTACAACTCCCTCTACATCCACGCTGATGTTGGTCCCTCCTCCCAACACTACATCTACACTGCAATCTCTTCTCATCATGCTGCATTGTGCTACTGCACTGCAACATCACCCCCACTTCTGCTACTGAAATGGATTCTTTATCATCCCCATCTTTTCCCTGAAATAATCAAACTTTGTTCTTCCAAAGTCCTTGGTGAGGATGTCTGCCACCTGTTCTCCTGTAGAAGTGTAGCTCAACTGTACAGCTCCTCGTTGGACACAGTCTCTGACAAAGTGACACCATATATCAATATGTTTTAACAGATCGTGAAACGTTGGATTCTCAAAGAGCTTGATGCAACTTTGATTATCACACATGATCCTGGTCGCCTCCATCTTTCTTTTGAATAGGTTCACAAGCAGTTTTCTAAGCCATATGGCCTCGCACGAAGTTGTGCTTGCATCTATATATTCTACCTCAGCTGAGCTCAGAGCTATGAACTTTCGTTTCCTACTGCACCAGGAGGTCATTCCTGATCCAATGTTGAAACAGTACCTAGAGGTACTTTCCCGATCTACTGAACTTCCAACCCAATTTGCATCAGTGAATCCACTCAATCTAATATCCTTACTCCTCATGTACAAGAGTCCATAATCGATTGTTCCCTGTATATATCTGAGAACATGTTTGGTTGTTGCCTAGTGCACCCTCTTCGGCTCCACCATGAACTAACTGAGGGTGTTGACAGTGTAACAAATGTCTGGCCTGGTATTGACCAGATACATCAAGGGCCCTATGAGTTGCCTGTAAAAGGTGGGATCAACATCCTTGTCTTCTGATGGATCAATTCTCTTCTAGTTTGCGATCATTGCAGTAGCCATGGGTCTACAATCCTCCATCTTGAATCTCTTCAGAATTTATGTAGCATATCTCCCTTGTCCAAGGAAGATCTCCCCCTTATGCTGCCAAACTTCCAACCCTAGGAAATAACGAATTTGTACCAAATCCTTCATGTCAAATTATGTGGCTAGATTCTTCTTGCAGTCCCCGATGAGCCTGGATGATCCTATCAGGAAGAGATCATCCACACATAACACTAGGATTAGAGGCTCATTCTCTACAACCAGATAGTAGAGATTTGGATCTGTGTCACTCTTGACAAATCCCATCTTCTACAAGTAGCCACCAATTCAACCATACCATGCTCTAGGTGCTTGTTTCAGCCCATACAAGGCTTTCTTCAATCTACATACATGAGACTTCTTCTCATGTGTCTCAAAGCCTTCTAGTTGTTCAATGTATACCTCTTCTTCTATCACCCTGTTCAAAAATGTCATTTTGACATCCATCTGATGAATCTACCATCCCATCTGTGCTACAAAAGATATCACGATTCTAAAACATGTATACCTAGCTACTGGGGCGAAGGTCTCTTCGTAGTCAATTCCTTCCGTCTGAGCATACCCCTTAGCCACAAACTTGGCTTTGTATTTTTCCACACTGTCGTCAGCAACGTATTTAATCTTGTAGATCCATCTCAAACCTACCACTGACGTGTATTGAGGCTTTCGCACTAAATCCCAGACATCGTTCACCATTATGGAGTTGTATTCCTCTACCATCGCATCCAACCAAACCTGATGTTGAGCAGCCTCCTGAAAACTAGCAAGCTCCCCATCCTAAACTACTAATGCCTGATATCTATCTGGTTGTTTTCGCTCCCTCTTATTGTTTCTTGGTGCACCGATGAAATTCTCAGCATCTCGCAGAATTTGACGAAGTTCTCTGTTCGTTCTTCCTCTACCAGCAGGTGCTTCTGTTATCTCGCCCTCCTCCTGTGATTCTTCCTGATCCGAGTAAGAATTATTTACTTTCGTTGCTTGAAAAGGTTTGACCAACGGCTCTTCTTTTGATTGCTCCTCAGAAGGCATTTCTCGAGATTTTCTAAAAGCCATGTCCTTCATGAACTTCACATCTTGTTGAACTACTACCTTCCTACTCCTTGGAAGATAGATTTTGTATGCCTTAGCATTCTCGCTATATCCCACTAGATATCCTTTCTCTGTAGTTTGATCCAAATTCTTCCTCTTTTCCTCGAGTATGTGGCAATATGCCAAGCTCCCAAATACCCTAGAATCGTTGACTTCAGGCATCTTCCCTGTGAAGACTTTCTCTGGAGTAATCTTGCCCAATGCCCGATGAGGAGTTCTATTCTGAACATAGACTGTCGTGTTGCATGCTTCTGCCCACAGGAATTTTGGCATATCCTGATCATACATCATGGCCCTAGCTGCTTCTACGATAGCCCTGTTCCTCCTTTCTGCTACTCCATTCTGCTCCGGATTGTAAGGAGTTGTCCACTCTCTTTTGATGCCCTCCTTAGCACAAAAATCAGTGAAGTCCTTATCGACACACTCTCCACCATTATCTGAGCGCAAAACTTTTATTTTCTTCCCAATCAGATTCTCCACCAAAGCCTTGAACTCTTTGAATCGACAAAAAACCTCGTCCTTGGTTTTCAGAAAATAAATCCAAGTTTTCCTTGAGTGGTCATCAATGAAGGTGAGGAAGTACTTGGCACCACTAAGAGCTTTAGTGAACATAGGTCCACAAATATCTGAGTGTATCAATTCTAGTACACGTTTGGCCTTGTTTTTACTTCTAGGAGATGTTGCTTTAGCATACTTTCCCAGAGCACATCCTCTGCATACATTATCTCATTTTGTACTAAGATCTGGAATTCCTGTTACAGTGTTCCTGAGAATTCTCAAAGCCCCATGGTGCAAATGTCCCATTCTTTTATGCCATAGTTCATTCAAATCCTTGTCTCCATGACTGCCTATTAGTGCCATTGGTGATTATAGGTGTAGTATGTACAACCTATTACTTTTGATCCCGATCTGCACTTTCTTTTTCTAGCTCGGGTGTTTGACATATACTTTCTCCTTGATGAACAAAACGTCATAGCCTTTGCTTTGAATTTGCGACACGAAAAGTAAGTTCATCCCCAATCCCGGTACATGCAGCACAGTGGTAGCACGGAACCGCTCTACCGTTTCTGTTTGAAAAACTATGGTATCCCTCCCTACTGGAGTACGCTTTGCCTTGTTCCCCATGGTGATCTGAAAGTTCATCCTCTCCTCCTGATAATCTAAGAAACATTCTCGGATTCCCGTCATATGCCAAGAGGCTCCACTGTCTATATAACATACCCCTAATCTAGAGCTAGTCACACAAGCCACTTCTTCTTCCAGCCTGGAAGCCAACATAGAGAAATCGAAATTACTGTCTCTTGTGCAATTTCCTGAAAATTTGTGCGAGTCTCCTAACATAGATGCCTTTGCATCATGGTCTCGACCCATAATTGATTTTCCCTTCCTGTCTCTGATTACTCGCTTTTATACCATGTGAAAATTCTATCACTGCAACAACTGATTTATTTTACCTACTTATTTCTCAATAAGTTATTTACGAATCAACACATCAACATAGATATTTTGGACAATTGTCCCCAGAAAAACCCAATGTGGAAAAATTGGTGCAGCAGAGGGGGATTTTATTATTCAATAATTCTTCAGTACAACTAGGTGCCAAACTAGCTTACCCAACAGAGAAAAATTCTCCATCACTTCTCCCAGCCTCAGTGTCAGGCTTGTTGGCCTCTGCGCAGCTCTCAGACCCTCTGTGTCAGCTCCTGCCTCTCTACATCAGCACTGGAACTCTCTGCGTCACCCATGCAGGCCCTCCAGTGACTACGCAATCTGTTGCCTCTGCATCTGCCTCTCCAACTTTTGCACTAGTCTTCTAGCGTTGTTCCCGACTCTGTTCCGTACCCGCTACCTCTTGATGCTCTCCAGACCACTAGTTCGAATTTCTCAGCTAACCCCACTCCAGAAATCAAACTAACTGGTCTCCCTCAGTGTGTTCTCCAACTGACCCTCAAGCCTCTTCTTATACTTTTCCTATTGGTCCTTCAACAGCCAAGATTAAATCTCTAATCAAAGGCTAAGATTAGATTTGGCTTGATCCATGACTTTTGGAACCTTCTAACCCAGTTTTATATTAATACCCATTAATATTTTATTTTCCTAAGTTTAGACTTAGGAACTCCATTAAAAATATTAATTATTTTAATATCTCTCAAATTGGTTAGAATCTAACCAAACCATTTCTGGATCTTGGAGATCTCATGCGCTTTAGCCTCTCCACCAATTTTCATGGCTAGAGCACATCCGATGCTACCCCAAATCAACAGTATCCAAACTGAGACACTGAGATGTTATGGAGGAACTTGTCAAAATTGTTGTTACATACCCTGAGATCTGAAGACTGTGGGTTTGATCATGACTAGGGTTTGATTCTGGCATTTGATGTCTTATAGAAACTTGATTCTTGAATGTCTTTTTTTCGCCCTTAATTTGACTGCTAAAACCAACTTCCTCTGATAGCATGTTGAAGAATCTAGGGCATGCATGATTAAGATGATTCTTCGTTACATAATAACAATTTGTGAAGTGTTTGTACAGTTTTATCTTAGCTTGATGTTTACTTCATTATTAGCATGTGTATGTTAGCTTCATCAAACTACTATCACAACAAAAGAGACAAGAACACAAATGTTTGGCTTTCTACCAGGGCCAAAACCTCTCCCTCTTGGAGAGGAAAACCCATGTATAAATTCTTCTTATAGAGATTCCATTGACCAATACCAAGACCATGACCCTTGACACAATCTGCCCCACCAAGACCAAGACACCAATCTGCTGCTGAGATCATCATCATCATTGTTGTATCAAGACTACTCCTTCAGCTGGATCATTGTTTCACCATGACTGCTTCATTAAGATCTCCATCACAGTTGCAACCTTCAACAAGATCTTCCTTGTTGCTCCTTCACTGAGACCATCGTTGCTGCAACATTAAGGCCTTCACAACTGAATCACCAAGATCATTTGCTACTTCATCTTTCCTACACTTTGCTACTATGATCACATCTATGCCTAGATCAATACTGTGTTTGGAATGTATTCCGAGAAAGGATTATAGAGATCCCTTTTATTACAAATGCATCAAGGCTGTGACTATTGAGACAGTGATCATCAAATATGTGATTGCGTCTGGAATGAAGGACGATATAGTACGTTGTTGTGAGATCACCAAGATACAAGTATGTCGAGGTTGTTAGAAGACATATCTGAATCTTCTCACTGTAATATATTCCTAAATTTTGCTTGTCACAATCATGTCGAGTTAGTGCTGTTGTAGGATTTCATAGATCCTCTTTGCCATAGGAATACGTTGACATTGATTCCCTTCATGGTCATGAACACCACCGAGGAGGAGAGTATTATTGTTGTGATCATTATCGCATTTGTTAAGGCCTTCTGAGATATGAATCCAACAGAGATATTACTTTTGTACCTTGTAACCATCTGCATAGTATAATGATCCTCCTTAATCTGAGGACTAGTCTGTCTACCGTTATACCCATCCGAGGTGCAGACAGACCCTAAACTAATTACCCTACTACAGTGCAGATCTGCTCCTTCCTTCATGCAAAGTTTCAGAGAGGAATTGCGAGGTATGTACCTCCTTGTCTGCAGCTTCTTCACCTAAACACCTGCTCCTTGACTGCGGCTCTTTCATGCGAAATTTCAGAGACATCCGAAATTTCCTTCATATGTTTTTTGCTAACTCTTCATGGGTATTGAAAGTGGTTAGCCTCCTATATTGAGCCAACATAACTTTCATTTATGTATTTAATTTATATTTGGAGCCGACATGAAGTATTCTTCCTTGTTTTCGCTTGGATATTTCGGTGAGCTTGCTTTTGTAGGATTTTTCTTGGTCTTGGAGGGCTGATTTGACACTAATACATTTTACATAGGCTCTTAGAGAGCTTCTCCACACATGACATGACTCTTTGACATAACAATAAAATCTTAAAGACATCAAGAAGTCTTTGACCTAATTATGCTTCTTGCTCATGAAACCCACGAAGCAAGATATACAAAAATCATTTATTACATCAGTTACAAAGATCATGTCATTATGAAGACCGAACCTAGTTACACTTTCTTCAACAGAAGTCATGTCATATAGTTACAAGTAGCATGGATCAATGTTCTATCTTGAGAAGCATAATCAAAAGGAAGGATTTCCTCCCTAGAAGGAATGCAAGAATGCATGGGTCATTCATTCACTAGATGAAATCAACATAATATGTCCTCATATGAAGTATGAGGTGGTTGAAAACAATTGAGGAACTCTAATTGGAAGCTCCTAGGAATGCAATGTGTGAAGAAAGGAAGGAAGAGATCATGGAATATGCAACCATGGTAAAGGCAATGAACATCCGAAAAACCAAAAAGTTTTGACTAGGATATCTCCATGGAAGATGTGAAGACTCTAATGGAGTCTAAAAAAGAAAGAGACCCTTGACAATATATATCTTTGGCAGATGTGTCAATATGTATGCAGGATGTTGATGCAAACTAGAAGATGTCATGATAAAAAACCATCACAAAGGTAATGTTGACTATAATGTTCATTCCTTTATCTTTGAATATCTGGATGGGATTATGTAAGGTGCAAGGGAAAATCTATAGATGTCTTCCACCACTAATGCACACGTAGTAGGATGAAAGATCCTTAAGTAAACATGGCATAAAGAAAGCAACATGGCATGAAGGAAGGCCAGGTATGGACTGATGGATCACTTTTCGATGATATGGTTGACTCATGGATGAAAGTGATGGATGGTCAATGCCCTATGTAGAAGTCCCAAACATGAAGACTCATGAATAACAAAAAAAATTGATGACATCGTGAGGAGGAGTTCTTCAAGCAGTTGGTTGTCCCATCATCTCCACCTTCGGAGTTGTTGTACGTCCCTAATTAAGAGGGAGCCTGGAAACAAGTTTCTTACTTCAAAGAAACTTGGAAATTCCTAAGCCAAGAGGGAGCTTAGGTACATTCCTTCTGTAGGAATGAGTACATTCCATTATTGGAATAGATATGTCCTCCCTAATTAAGAGGAAGAGATAGACACATCATTCTTGTCTTCACCTGGGAGGGCAGAATGGAGGATTGGGTAAACATCTGGCATCTGATGCTCTTTGAGGATGTATTAGGGCATCCAAGATAAGAGTAGTCGTAGAGGACCAATATTCTTTGAGGACTAAGAATCCAAGATAAAAATAGTTCTGGTGGAACACACCCTGAGAACCCAAGTGGAGTATCTTCCGAGAGAGACAATGATGAGGGTATCTATACATCATTGGTCTCGCCATCATTGTGCTCAAATCTCGTGGAGAGATAGAGTTGTTAGTCAAGGCCTTACTATGTGACAATGTTGGTTGATATGATGCTATATAGATGTGATACCAATCCGACTTCTTATGAGAAATTCCTCAGACTGAGAATGACCAAGTACCATTATGAATACCCCCCTAGTTAAGAGGGAGTGTTGAAAAGTAACTAGGTTCAATCTTCATAATGACGTGTAACTGTAATTTTATGTAATTGATGAAAAGAAGAAAAATAAAATTATTATTGCAATGCTTGTCTCAACGATTTCAAGACCAAGGAATTTTATCTTTAGTATGACTCCAATTTTGTGTCCTTAGGATGGTCATAAAGTCAATTTGAGTCTATGTCATGTATGAAGGACCCTTCTTGGGCATATTATATTTATATATGAGTCAATAAATATGTCAAGTAGCTCTCCAAGGCCAACCACAAGCGTTATCCTCATGACGGCTTCAAAATGAAATTATTTGTCTCCTCCAACAATCACGTTGGCTCACCCACATGTCAGGTCGGCAAATTACCTTGGGCAACAACTATACATAGGAGCACTCGGCATCATTTCAAAGGCAGATTTTCAGAGATCACAGTCTGAAGTGAGAGGTACAACAAGTCTGCAATAGTAAGTGCAAAGTCTCATTAAGGAAGACTCTCCCCAAGCGAAGAAGGAAGGACTAGAAGAAAAGGTTGTTTTGGGTTGATATCAAGGACTATTTGCTACAAGAAAATGATCGAAATACTTCAGTCATCTAGGTAGCCGAATTATAGAAGAAGAAGTTGAGTTAAGCAAGGAAAGGTCTCTACCAATGTTGCACGAAGCAGGGACCAAGCGGGGACGTTTTTTGGAAGCGAGGACACGGAAGCATCATTTTCCAAAAATATAGGAAGTGAAGCGTCTGCTATATATATATATATATATATTTGCATTTATACTCAAAACAAACATCCCAAACAAGGGGAAGCATCCAAGAAGTTTGCATTTATACTCAAAACAAACATCCCAAACAGGGGGAAGCATCCAAAAAGCGTCCAAAACAGGCGGAAGCGCGCTTCCGGGGACGCTTCCTGTATGAATCCGCAAGGGATGCACTTCGGGCCTTAAAACCGGGGGGACGCTTCCTGCAACATTGGCCCCTACCCTAAGCAAAGGAAATAAAGGTGTAAAAGAAGGCCATCTACATGTACTAAGGCCTCTGAATTAGGGTCAAGGAGCTGCAGGCCTGAAGCAAAGACAAGGAAGTTGAGGCAGAAGTAGAAGGGGCAGACGATTGATTATCTTTGACTCTAAATAGAGGTTAAAACAAGAAGCTTGGTGTCTTGGTCTTGGAGAGGCTAAACAGGTGAAGGGTCTTGGTCTTGGTATTCGTCAATTGGAGTCTCTATAAGAAGAAGAATTTGTGTGAGTTTTCCTCTCAAGTGGAGAGGTTTGGCCCTGTTAATAGCCTACATTCTATGTCTCTTGTCTCTTTATTGTTTATGCATTGGTAATTGTTTGATGAAGGAAGAACACAATAATAATCTAGAGGTGAAGAATCTAGTCTAAGAAGTAAAAAGCATTCACAAGCAGTTATCTCTCAGAGAAATCACCTAATACTTGATGCTCTAGATTTCTCAACAAAAACCCCTCTATAGGGGAAAACCCAATCAAACTCTTCCACTAGCAGATTCAAATCAAATTGAAACAAACCAAGACCTTAGACCTAACCAAAAGACCTTCCTCCTCCACCAAGTCAACCTTCCAAGATGATTGATCCAAGGGATCAGTAAAGTGCTCAAAATTCAAAATGTTCAAAAGTGCTTGAAACTAGTGCCAAAGCGTAGAGCTCGCTGACCTGAATCCAACGCAACTTGAATCGCTCAAAATCGATATCGTATGCCCCGATATCGCGTTCCAATTGTTTTCCCAAACAGCGAAAAAATTGCAGGTTGGATGCAGGGCTGTTGACTGGACAGTTCGTATGCAAACTAGTAGGGTGACTGGGCAAGCTTATTGTACCTGTTAGACCAATCGCAGGCTACCAAGTGGCCTCTTTTGAATGGTTCAACTTGGCAATTTCTGGTTGGATGATGGAATTTTATGTGGAACAATGGTTGGGTGCCATGTGGCCCAGTCATGGGCTGCCATGTGGCACCTCGGCACAGTGTAAAATTTTGGTATGGGACGGTCGGAGGCCCAACCAAATTAGAACTCGTGACCTCAAGGTTTGCAGCACAACACCTTACCATTAGACAGCATGGTGTTACTTAATAACCATAGCAGCAAAATAATATTTAAGGTTTAAGCATTGTAATGTTTGGGGAGGGGTTCGGGGCTAAGTCCCTGGTCACTACACTACCCACGAGACTACGGGCAGAGCGACCAAGTTCTTGGGGCTTAGCCCTAGCCACGGTCTTACCATATGCGACATATGTCATGTAACTGGAGGGGATCACACAGAGTGCTGGGAGATGGTTGCGGAAATGTGGGGACTAGCCACGGGTTAAATGCGCCATGGAACCGAATGCCAACAAACCGGGGGGTTATGCCAATGTGGGCGATGGTTAGCCCCAACCCCTGAGCGCATGGCCCCATGTGGCCTAAATTTTCCTCCGAATGGTGTCATTCGCCATTTAAACGACCCAACAAATCCCACCCAAACCGGCAGGAATCTTGCCGACACCGAGCGAAAATGGCGCTCAGCAGGCCCTGGAATTGCGAAATTCGTAGAACAGTTAGCAGAGCAGTCCCGTTTGTAGAGCAGTTAGCATAAAAGCTTCTCTAGAGCACAACCTCTTCAGTTTTTGTTCAAATTGAGCCCAACAAGAGTCCAGCTTGGGGATTTTGACTGTTCTAGAGCCAATGGAGACATAATTTTTACATTTTGAGCACTATAAATCCATGTAAACACAAATTTGAGCACTTAACGAAAGAGGCCCAACATTGGAAGTTGGACCACGAGATGTAACCCAGGAGAGGGGTGAACTCTTTTATCATTTTGTTGTCTTGTGTTCATGATATGGTATATTTGTCTCTGTTTTTATGTTGTTAACTAAGTTTTAAAACCATTATTTTATTTGCTTTTGCAAAATGATCCATTGTCTAAAACTCATAAAAATTTACTTGCAAATTTTCCCATCACGCTCAGGTTTGCATTTCAGATCAATGACTCAACAAACTTCAGTAGTCTCTTCTTGTCCAGCAGCTTCAATCAGCAACAATCCAAAATTTCAGCCCCACTGTAGATCTGAAACTTCGGTCTCCCCAACAACTTCAGAATTTCGCACGTGTGAGTCAAAGAGAGAAAAACAGCTTCTTCTTGCCTGACAAGAGATTCCTCTTTCACTAGGGTTTACTCCTCCTTGGGAATTTCACTCCTTTTTGCTTCCAGGCTCCAGCTACTATAGATCGAACTTATTGAGTTGGTGTACCAAATAAGGTCGAGTTGCTACCTTTATGTATTGAATCTGTGAGGACGAATTCCCTTAATGAGGTTGATTTGTCCTTCTTTGAAGAAGACTTGGTGGAGGAGGCGTAAATGACTTATTTGACACTAGAATAAATTTCTTTCTTGAATGATAAAGCCCAAGAAGGGTCTTTTACATAATGACAGGGACAACGACTCTAGACATAAACCCTAGAAGCCTACAATGGAGGCTTTGACCTAAAAATCATTGACCCAAGCATGAAACCCATGCTTTAATAAGTCAATTTCTTTTATAATAAAATTTATTTTTCTTTCTTTTGATAATATATTACATTATGACTCAAATAGAATTATTAAGACGGACACTAGTTACATTTTTCAACAAGTTGAGTCCTCATAATCTGAAGTCTATGCTTCAATCTCTTTGAATGAGCTCTTCCCAAATCTAAGGACAAATCTGCTCACCTGACGACTCCATTGAATAATGAAGCCCTAGTTGTTCATTTATCTTCAAAGATTTCATGTTTGTAGGGTGAAGCAAGCAATTAAATTCACCCTAGCAACTACAAAATTGTATTTTATGCAAAGTTCAAGAAAATGGCTCCTCATGAAATGTACCTTGCTCTAGATCTTAAGGACATTTCTGGATATTCTAATCGTTATGATACAAATTGTGTGGCAAATGTTCTTAAATGTGATGGTGATCTTTCTTCAGCCATTGATCATGTGGTAAGATTCCTCAAATACACTTAAGAAATAAACATGACTCATGAAGATGGACTTATGAGGTTGTTCATTGATTCACTACAGGAAAATTAGAGGCAATAGGTTAAGTATTCTTGTGGTAGGAAAAGCACACCTTCTATTGGAGTGCTCATTGGAAATTTTCTCAATTTTTTCAAAGGTACAAAGATATCCTTCAAGACTTGAACAAGGCCCTTCAAGAGGAAAACCTTTTAAACCTTTATGAAGGCATAGATGAGAAAGTTGATGGAGATTACCATGAGCAAGAAGAAGAGATCCTTCTTGATCATCAAAAAGAACATGTTGAAGAAGATCCTAAGGAAGATCCTGACCCTAATTAGGATTTTATCTATGAAGAAGATCATGATTCTGGTGAAGATCCTAATAGTGATGAAGAGGATTCTATCAAAGATGATGACTTTTCGCATAAAGATGAGGTAAGATCTATCCTTTCTACTGTTGTTGAGTTCAAAGATACATTGTTGAAATCTTTGAAAAGAATGATCCTATTGAACCTTTAAAGAATAATATTCATGAATTTCTGTATACGGAAAAGAGGAAATGGGAAGTGAGTTGCTACAACTTTGATGGGGATCCAAATTATGATATTGATAGTGATCTGGTGTATGAAACTGATGATGGCAATATTTTCCAACCTTACCTATCATATTGTGGCTAGGATCTTATGCATCATGAGGAAGATATGATTACAGATTATTTAGAGTCATCTTTACCAAAGTAAAGTCCTTTAGCCATTTCAAAGTAAAGTCCTTTAGCCATTTCTTCCTTCATAGCATTCTCAACTTGTCCCTAAGGAAACAATTGAGAGTTGCATTTTAGGTGTTGACATGACTTTCAAACAAGAGTGTTTTCAATTCGTAGCTTATTCCACAGATGTCAAGTTGAAAGGAAAGATGCAACAAGCCTTGAAATTTGAGAAAAAAAAAATCGTGTCTACCTTTCACTTTTTGTCCTTGCTCCATTTAAGAAGCCTCATATCTACTTTCAAATTACTAATTATCCCTTCTCCATCTATAGAGGATGGCAGCAAGGAATGTCAGGTGGTCATATTGATCACCCTTCTCACATGCCAAATCTGCAACATAAGAAACTTGTTTGTAGCAAGGGTGAGCCATTATTGTCTTATTGTAAATCTTCCACCACCCACTCTTATGACTTTATACTGTTCTTGACTATTATGAGATAATAATACTTCATTATGACATTTCCTTGTTCTATCTCATGATTAAGCATAGGTGTAAGATGTTTGATTTTGATATGACAATATGTTGGCTTCGTTGGTTGTATGACTATACTTGGCTCTTGCTTATCACATGTTAGAGTAGAATTGTGTGGCTTGCATTATTGTTTTTGCATCCTTCTTTGATTGTCTACAGGCTGATTTTACTTGCATACTAAATAGATTTTATATTGTATTTTAGCTAGCATTTTATCCATATTGTTCTCCTATATCGCAAAGGTGATGATCAGCACCCTTCTCAATTGCTAGCAAAAAGTTATTGTGAGTGTACAAGTAATAGGTGTGTGAGTACCAAGGATTGTTGGGACATCATGCACTCCTCATTCGAGCACATGGATCATGAGCTCTAAAGTGAGCACATGTCCTCGAGTTGGAGCCAGATGTTACCCACCTATTGTAGCGGCTACAACCACCCTCCAAAATTTTGGCTCGCATGCAAATTTCGGAGCGTACCTTGGATCTTGTGATCGATCGTTCCTTGGTCACTTGTTGGTAAGTTGATGATCTCAAGCCACCTTCTTGATCTTAAGATTTGTTCACATTCTCATCTTTATGCAGTATGTGTCATCTTTGGGCATCAGGATTATTGTTTGTCACGCAAAGGGGATGTTGTCCTGCTTCAAGGGGAAATCTTGTGTGTATGGGTCGTTCTCATTACATAGACATCTTTCACACTCACTTCACACACTCTTGTAACAAAGGTTGTTGCATCAAGCAAAGTATGTCTTTTATGTTTTGGATGGTCTATGTTGTATCACTAAGTGTTCATGTGTAATCGTAGTCAAGTTCTATCATTGTTTGCATTAGTCTCATTGATCTCACACTGAGCCCAGTTTCCCGAGCAACCTAGCCTCATCTAGTTTTTCGGAACTGCACACCTTGCTTTTGCAACCCTCAAGCTTTTTCCCTGGCCTGTTGGAACTGCGGAATGCGCAGAGACCCCAGCTTCCCCTTTGCATCCAAAATTGCGCAGTGGTTTCCTCCAATGTCCTTCCCCAGCCGAAACCCACTGTCTTCAGAAACTACGCAATGTTGTCCCTCAGTTGCCCAACTAGCACTGCTCTCCAAAAATGCGCAAAGCAATCAGGCAAGCCAGCACTGCTCTCCAAAAACGCGCAGAGCAGTCCGGCAACCAGCACTGCTCTCTAGAAATGTGCAGAGCAGTCCGGCTGACCTGCATCCAAAAACTACGCAGTGGTGTCCTCCCAGGACCCCATCCCGCAGCAGTGTCTTGTCATCAGAAAATGCGCAGTGTTGTCCCTCAATGTATGAGCAAAGGACTTTTCACCTTGGCTCCTCCAACATAACCTTGAGAGTCTGTAGTTTGTTCTTTGAGGAGCGAGGAGTGGCTCCAATGTCCCACTACTTGGACTAGTGATGTATGGTGTACAGATGTGTCTTGGATCTTTTGCTTAATTCATAATTTTGTCTCAGGCCAACAGGTTTTCATGCATGCTTTGTATCTGTTTGTAAGACTATTCTTTAAATGTTTGTAATACATGTTTTCTTAACATGTACTAAGTTAGTTGAACTACTTCAGTTATTTTACTACTCATATTGTTGAAGATATGTTGTATTGTTTATCGTTGTTGTCCCGTCCGTGTAGACTACTCTATCGGACATTAGACAGACCATCTCTGTGTTTTCTTGGTTTTAATGACCGTCACCCCCGTGTGGACTATTCCGCAGGACAGTGTACTTGTTTTCCCTTGAATTTTCGTTTTCACGACTATTACATCACCTATGGACTATTCTGCCGGATGCTGGACAGACCGTTGTTGTTGTTCGCGTTTGTTTATTCCTGGGTTGGGACTATTGCCTTACATCAAGAGGCTCACTTTACCTCCGCCCTTTTGATAGTAAAAGAACCCAAATACAGAGTTACATTATGCACTCACCAGGCACACTCACCTCGCTTTCTTGAAGTTACAAGCATAACACTCTCATGTCTTGAACAGCAAAAGCTAAGGCAAATCCCTAAGATAATGGCAATCGGGCCATCGTACCGATGGGAATCCTACACCAAACGGTGTGAGGTCTAGTTGGGACTTCATACCAAGGAGATCCCCTGAATGTTGGCGGGTCCAGCACCGTCAACATTTCTAATGCTAGGAGGGCCAGATGACAAGCTGAGTCCTCGAAATTTGTTTTGAATCTTCACACATCTATCATGTATTATGTTACACTTCGTCCTCCTAGATGTTTATCTTATGGAAATGACGTTGAAATCCCGGAGGAGTTTTGGAATCTCGTCACATAACACACATGAAGGCGAAGGCAGAACAGCTTAGGAAAGGCATAATCTTGCCTTTTCCAATCTATGTGAAGGCTTAATGGCTTGCCTTTACTGGATCTCGATGTTCTTCAAGTGGCCTTCTCCAAATGGACTTGCTTGGTGATGAGGTTTGCTTGAAGACTTGTAGCTTGATGTAGGTCCTACTTCAATGTGCTCTTCTTTGTAGGTGCCTTTATGCAAGGCTCTTCTTCTAGCTTCGTAGACCTCCTTGATGAATGATAGATTGCAGACCCTTCTTGTCCTTTTAGTTATTAAGACTTCGAGGCATGATGCTTCAACTTTGTAGATGCTTCCCCTTGATGAGTGTTCTTGAGTTGCCCTCTCCTTGATGTGTCACCTTAGCTCTGATACCATGTTGAAGAATCTAGGGCAAAGTAGTGTAGTGAGATTCTTCATTACTTGATAACAATTTGTGGAGTCTTTTTAGTTTCCTTGTTAGCTTATTCTTCTTTTTCTGCTTATTAGTGCATATGTGTGTACTTCATCAAACTGCTACCAAAACACAAAAACAAGAACACAAGATGTTGGCTCTCTACTCGGCCCAAAATCTCTCCACTCTTGAGAGGAAAACCCTTGGTAAGTTTTCTCTTATTGAAGCTTCTTGTTTGAACCACTGCCAAACCTAGATCCTTGACTAGGATATCCTCCAAGCATAAGTCAAATCCTTCCTCTTTCTGCACTATAATTTCTGGCACATGGACCTTTGTCTTTCGGCACTTAGTCCTAATTTCGACACTTCGTTCTTCCTTCTATATTAAGTAGGTCTGCTAGAAGAGATACTTTTACTTAGTGACATCCTTCACCTAAGGATACTCACTCCTTCTCTAGATCATCTAAGTTATTTTTGATGTATGGTAGTAGGCTGAGTGTGACAGCATTGCAGCGTTAATCTTTGCACGTGTGACGGTACTAGCTGTAGATATATGGCTCCTTCTAACTTCGCTTGAGGTCCTTCTTTCTTTGCTTGCATAGGAGGCCTAGTAAGCCTATTTAGAAGCCCAAACGATGATGGATTTGAGATTGTTATATTACTGTTGTTGTGACTGCAATGGTGACTCTGTTCCTCACATGTGCGACTGTTTTTCATCCTAAAAACAATCCCTTTGACTTTGGCTTTGACTTCTCCTTAACTGCACTAGAGGCTCCTCAAACTTGTCTTCTTTCCACCTTTCCTTAGTTATGCTTCTTCGCAGATTTTAGAGCTCAATGATGTGTTGTATGAGGAGTGAACAACTTCTATAAATATTGGTTTGTCCCTCCTTTTCAAGCCGACTTGACTGCTATTAGGCCGACTTGATAATTTCATCATAATTCATCTTTTATTCGTTATGCATCTGCTTGGAGACTTCGTTGAGGCTCGAAGAGGATTTGACTTGACTTGGAGGTGTTCCCATGACCTTGTACATTGACATACATTATGTAACATGCCCTCAAAGGGTCTCATCATAATTACATTTCGACTTTGACTTTCTAGAGGCACTTTAAAATGTGCTTGACCTATTTTCAATGAGCAAGAAACTCATTGACAAATAATATAAAAATAATTTCTCTTTTCTTGAATAAATACAAATACCAAAATTACATTTATGAAGACCGAACCTAGTTACATTTCCTTCAACACATGTTTCATGGGCACCCATTGCAATGGCTTGTCACACTGCTCGAAAAATCTATTCACTCATTTGTTCACTTTGCCTTAGAGTTATCTCATGCTTTCCATAATATTGACCGTCAAGCACTCAATAAAGAAATTCTGAAATTACAGAAAGCACCTAATGAATCCATTGAGCAATTTCACATACGCTTTCTTAATCTTGCATTCCAATTTCCTAAAGATGAAATTAATTGGGAATTTCTCGGTGGAAGATTTGAGTATCTTCTTCACATATCTGAAAATCCACGAGTGTTAGAATCATTCAAGCCGGCCCCAGCATACCTCAGTGTTAGAGCTTTTAAATCCAAGGCAAACACGGTTGTTGTCACAAGTGACTATTCGTCCTCATCTCACCAAACAGCTCTAGCCCTGCAGTTTGAGGCGGAAGAAGGTGCGCATCTATCTGTTGAACTGTCACATCCTCCCAACCCACCTGCTCTTGATCTTTGCGCAGATTTGGCTGACAATACTATTGGTTTTCACGTGGACTTGTTTCCTCAACCTCCATCCCAACGTTCTGTTGATCCTCTGGATTGTACTGTGTCGTGTTCTCCCATTCCGAACTGCACACTTATTGTTTACGAGGATCAAGTTGTTGACGGAGTTGGTGTTGTGAAGCCAACCTACGCTGTCATTCACGATGAGTGTGTGCGGGAATCTGAAGAACCCGTGGTGAAGGATGACCTCCTTTTATCCATGCCTCATCCACTCTATTCTGACATTCCTTTTTATTCTGCCATTTCTGATTTTCCCTATGAAAACTTATCACAGAATGTTTCTACTTCCGATCATTCACAGGATACACCGAATGTCAATCTATCATTGCCTTGTGGTGAGGACAAATCTTTCTCTAAAAATCCACTCAATCTTTCATCTGTCATTTCCATAAACACAGAGGGTAAACATTCTTGTCCCTCATCAACCCCTCTACATGATTCATCTGACCATGAGAATGCCGATCAACATCTCGAATTTTCTAATCATGACTTTCGTGATCTCTTCACTCCATCCAATCACGATATTGATTCACTCACTGTTAATCTTTCTATGCCACGGGTCTCCAACAATCTACCTGCTGATGAACTGGAAACCCCTCAAGCGATCGAGGCACTTCAGCCTGTGCTGATGATTATGTCAAGCCCTCGTTGTCCTGAGGTTAGTCCCACTTCCGGTCAAAAAATTGTTGAAACACCAAAGGCTCCTCATCACTCTCATGTGTGCATTGAAAATCAATCTAGTTCACAGATTTCGCTTCCTGCATTTGAAACACACAATCCCATCGCTCACGCATTGGAGGAATCACGGTCCAAAGAGTTTGCATGTTTATCGTCTGCACGTAGTGTGTCCTATCACCATGATATGTCCGTAGAATGTTATCCTGCGCTTTTACTCTTTTCTTTTCTGTGGACACTTTTGAACTCGAAGCGTGTTGGTCGTCACTGTCGTATCTTTCTTGTTCGTTGGTTTATCTGCCTTGTGAACCATGCCTTCACCAACACGGGCCAGCCAATGCGCCAGTGGCTGCATTGGAAATATCACTTTACGTGAGTAGGCCCATCCACTGTTTAGCATAGGAGTAGTAGTATTTGCTTTCATGCTTTGCTTTGCTTTCTGGTTTGCGTGTTTGTTTGCTTGCTTACTTAGTGTGTTTGTTTTTTTCTTACTTGTTTTGCTTTCACTTTACTCTTCTCCTTGCTCTCTTGTTTGTTTGCCAGTTTGCACTCATAGGTTAGTCTCACATGAAACCGTGTTTGGTTCTCGAGACAAGCCGGGTAAATATAAGAGGACTAGTACATATATCAACATTTGGTTATATGTTGTCCTCTCTTTATGAAGAGGTTGTTGTCTTCAGTCGATGATACCTTGATGGAAAAATCATTCTGTTCAGAGTGAGTCTTAGTGAAAACACAACGCTTGCACTTTTAACTAGTACCACCTACTCTAATCGGTGTTGTGGATTAACACTGGTTAGCTCAATCAAGTAGAGTAAGATGAGGGGGAAAGCCTTAAGTATGTCAGAGGTATATATAACATACTTCTCTGAAGGGACAACCTCTTTTTCATTTTTCATAGTTCTATGAAAAATGAATAAGGCGAAAGAAGAGAAGGGCTCCCTGCACAGAGAGGTGATGCAAGTAAGTCCGTCAGAGTACTGACCAGGCTCGCTAACAGCGAAGCGATGCTTTTGTTCCTGCATGACTCTGTCGGGGTACTATCCAGGCCTACTGACAGCGGAGCAACACCAGAGATGAAACTCAGACTCTGACACATATATTGCTTGTGCATCTATATACCTCTCATCCCAATCGAAACAACTTAGTTGACTTGGCTTGGAATGTGTGTTGATCAATCAAGAGAATGGTAGGGACTATATCTTTCGCCCAAGCAAGTGCTTAAGCCATGACGATCAAAGAATCGAACAATACTTCCGAAAAGGCTAGACTCGCTTTTCACGAGACAAGGTCCATACAGAGAGTTGGAGCTCTACCAATGTGTCGCCAATGTTGTAGCGGCTACAACCACCCTCCAAAATTTTGGCTCACTTGCAAATTTCGGGGCCTGCCTTGGATCCTGTGATCAATCATTCTTTGGTCACTTGTTGGTAAGTCGATGATCTCAAGCCCCCTCCTTGATCTTAAGATTTGTTCCTGTTCTCATCTTTATGCAGTATGTGTTATCTTTGGGCATCGGGATTATTGTTTGTCAAAGGGATATTGTCTTGCTTCAAGGGGAGATATTGTGCGTATGGGTCGTTCTCATTACATAGACATGTTTCACACTCACTTCACGCACTCTTGTAACAAAGGTTGTTGCATCAAGCAGAGTATGTCTTTTATGTTCTGGATGGTCTATGTTGTATCACTAAGTATTCATGTGTGATCGTAGTCAAGTTCTATCACTATTTGCATCAGTCCCATTGATCTCACTCTTAGCCCAGTTTCCTGAGTAGCCTAGCCTCACCCAGCTTTTCGGAATTGCACACTCTGCTTCTGCAACCCTCAAGCTTTTTCCCTTGCCTACTAGAACTACGCAATGTGCAGAGACCCCAACATCCCATGGCATCTAAAACTGCGCAATGGTTTTCTCCAGTGTCCTTCCCCAGCCGGAACCCATTGTCTTCAGAAACTGCGCAGTGTTGTCCCTCGTCTGCCCAGCTAGCACTACTCTCCAGAAATGCACCGGAGCAGTCAAGCAGCTAGTACTACTCTCCAGAAATGTGCAGAGCAGTTAGGCAACCAGCACTGCTCTCCAGAAAGGCGTAGAGCAGTCCGGTTGCCCTGCATCCAGAAACTACACAGAGGTGTACTCCCAGTGGGTCCCACAGCAGTGTCTTGTCATCAGAAAATGTGCAGTATTGTCCTTCAGCTGCTCAGGCTGCACTGCACTCAAAATCTGCGCAGAGGTGTCCTCCCAAGACCCCATCCCGCAGCAGTGTCTTGTATCTCAAAATTGCGCAGTGTTGTCCCAACTGCCTAGCATCCTTGCTCCCAGAAATTGCACAAAGCAACCCAGCCTTACTCCCAGAAATTGCACAGAGCAACCCAGCGTTGCTCTGGAAAACTACGCAAATCATCCAAGCAGCAGTCAATGTCCACTAAAACTGCGTTGATCTATCTCTCAGTGACTACATGAAAAGGTGACATACTACATCACTCTCAAGGAGTTGAGGAGAAGGAACAAGAAACAGGTTATGATCAGGACCTCATGCAAACTCCATCGGATGCATGATCATCTCGAGGGTAAGTAGGGTAAGTAAAGAATACCTTTTGAAGTACATCTAATATGAAGCTCAAAGGACTGGTTGTCATTGTCATATCATTCTGTCTTCGATTACATGCATGTTTGCAAGCACAAAATCATTTCATGTGTTTCCTCTACAGGTCTTGCTTCCTTTTCACTTGTTTGACCAACTGTCTTTTTTGGCATGTTGATTGAAATGTCATGCTTGCGAGTTTGTTCTCGCAAATTTGAAGGTTTGTATTTGGGTGCATGAGTTGCTTTCGATTTGTGAACATCGGTCGCACTCACACACAAAGTTGTAAACATTGTCGCACACGTGTCGTCACAGTCGTTCAAAGGTCTATCTCAAGTGTTGCACTCGTCGCTCTTAACCTTAGAGTCAGTCCCACTGAGCACTTGCTTGTCTTGTTGGTTTGAGGTGTCTCGTCGTCGAGTCATGCTAAGTGTGTGATCATAGTGTCATGTATACACAAGTACACTTGCTTTCATACTTAGTCATTTTTCCTGAAAATTTGTCGATCGGACATACACAAGTACAATTGCTTTCATACTTAGTCATCTTTCCTTAAAATCTATCGACCGGACAACCCTCCTTCAATCAGACCCCGATCTCAGTGACCTTGCACTGCTGCCCAGAATTGCGCAGAGCTTGAGGTTGTCCTCTGGGCAAACTGCACTACGCAATTCTAGAGATGAGCTCGCTGACTGATTCCCAGAACTGCACAAAAGTTGTCCCAGAAGCCGATCTAGTCTACACTTCCCGCAAGGCCTCCCATCAAGCCTCCCGCGGGTAAACCAAAGAAAGAACTTGAGTTGTGACCCAGGGTTGTACAAAGCTCAGGAATTGTGCAGAGTTGTTATGTCCTACCCTTCTTCCCCGCTCTGCAACCAACCCAGGAATTGCGTAGAGTTGTCCTACCCTACCAACCCTTCTTCCCCGCTCTACAACCAACCCAGGAATTGCGCAGAGTCGTCCTGCCCTGCCAACCCTTCTTTCCCGCTCTGCAACCAGCCCAAGAATTGCCCAGAGTTGTCTTTCCCTACCAGCCCTTCTTCCCCACTGTGCAACTAGCTCAAAAACTGCGCAAAACAGTTCGAGCCCGAACTATCTCTCAAGATTGCGCAGTTTTGACCAGCAACTCCCGCAGCCCGACCTTGTGCTCCTCTGGAAAACTGCGCAGATTTTTTTTCCTTGTGCCTCCTGCTACCCGCACTGTCTTCCCCAAAGAAATTGTGCAGATCTTAGCTGGATGACCTGCCCAATGCTCCCTTTTAAAATTATGCAGATTGGCCCAGCAACTCCGTGACACCCCCGCCTGGCCTTCCTCTCGAAAACTACGCAATTATGCCTCCCAGCTGGGTTTTGCCCCGCAATTGTCACTGTTGTCTCGGATTGCAAAAATCTGTCTCCTAGTGACATTTGCACAGTTTTTCCCGACAGTGCTCCGGAGCCTCGCATCTCGACTTGTGCTATGCTCCCACAGTCTCAGTGCCTTGTCCCTCTCCCAGTCACCTGCACTGAAACAGAGAACAATGCATCATGTTAGACTAAGAGATTTTTGGATTTGATGTCGTCTCGTCATGAGTGATTATAGAAACAAGTACATGGATAGAACATGGCGCGACGACGAACAAAATGAAGAAGGAGCGCATGCTAGAAGACTTTCTCGCAGTTGAACGAACACGTGAAGAACATCGAGCAACAAGCAAAGAGGACACATACGCATGCAACATCAAGCGGACATCAAGACCATTGAAGACCCCACACACTTTGTCATGTGGAGGGGAAGATATGATACACCAAGAGCACACTCATTACTCAGCAGCATACACGGACACCATAGTCAACCAATGCATGTCAACAATGTCATGTCGAGTTGTGTCATGGGTCGTCTCTGCCACATCACTACTATAGACCATTGTTGTAATTAATGTAATGTAAATTGGAAGTCCAAGAGACCCACATATGAAGTCAAAGAGTCATGTCAGTTGAAAAGTCATAAGAAGTCAAACAGTGATGAGGGAAGTCGAAGAGTTGCAAGTGTCAGTTATGCCCTTTGGCTATATATACCCCCTCATTGTATGAGCAAAGGACTTTTCACATTGGCTCCTCCCACATAGCCTTGAGATTCTGTAGTATGTTCATTGAGGAGCGAGGAGTGGCTCTAATGTCCCACTATTGGGACTAGTGATGTATGGTGTACAGATGTGTCTTGGATGTTTTGCTTAATTCAAAAGCCTGTCTCAGGCCAGCACGTTTTCACGCATGTTTTGTATTCGTTTGTAAAACTAGTCTTTAAACGTATGTAATGCAAGTTTGCTTAACCTATTCTAAGATAGTTGAACTACTTGGATTATTTTTGTACTCATATTGTTGAAGATGTCTTGTATTGTTTATCATTGTTGTCCTATCTGTGTGGACTACTGTTGATTTGGGGTAGCATTGGATGTGCTCTAGCCACGAAATTTGGTGGAGAGGTTGGGGCACATGAGATCTCCAATACCCAGAAAGGGTTTGGGCATATTCTAAACAGATCAAGAGATATTAAAATAATATTTTTAATGGAGTCCCTAAGTTTAAACTTAGGGAAAATAAAATATTAATGTGTATTAATATGAATCTATGTTAGAGTGGTCCAAAAGACATGGATCAAGCCAAATCTAATTTTAGCCGTTGATTAGGGACTTAATCTCGGTCGTTGAGATATCAACAAGAAAAGTATAAGAGGAGGCTTGAGGGCCACTTGGAGAGAACACCAGATGATCAATCATTCTATTCTCTGGAGCGGGATTTGCTAAGAGAGATAGAATCAGTGATCGGGAGAGCAGTTGAGGGGCATTGAGTACAAAGAAACAAAGAAGGCATATATTGTGTCGGGAGAGCAGCACAGCAACCAAGGAGGATGACGCAAAGCTAGCAAGGGCTCACGCAGGGCCAAGCAAAGGCAACGAAGTGCACAAAGCACAAGAGGGGCCAACGCAGCTGACGCAAAGGCTCCTAAAGCTGACGCAAGGCCTCCTCGGGCTAACGCAGGCCAAGAAAGGCTGACACAGAGCCATCGTGAGACAGAGAGGGGCTGACGCAATCCAGATTGTGTTGGGTTGCAGAGCAGTTTTGTACTGAGGAGTTGCCGAAAGGATTTTCCAGGGTTTCAGCCTGGAGATTTCTCTCAAACTGTGAGGTATAGCTGCTAAGAAAATTCTTTGTTAGGTAGGCTAGTTTCGGCACCCAGATTGTACTCTGATATTGCTTAATAAGAAAACCCTCAGATCGTTGCACCGGTTTTCCCGCATTGGGTTTTTCCCGTTACATTGGTCCAATAATAATGGTGTCATGTGGTGTGTTTGTCCTTGTTTCTTTTAGTTGTTGATCTATAATATGTTGAGCATGCACTGGTGTTTATTGTCAATATTTACTTTGTAAATAACTTGTTAAATAAAAACAACAAGTAGGTAGGAATAAATCAGAAAAAGTGCATGAAGGGTTTCTAAACTAAGTAAACTTAGAAACTTCAACATGGTATCAGAGGCTGATTGCAGATCACAGGAGGACTAAAAGACATTAGCCGAGCGAAGCAATAGCAACAGAAAACAGTTGTCCCAAAGTGACAAAAGTTGTTTCTAGCAGCGCAGAAGCCAAGTGTGACGCAAAGCCAGCCAGAGCCACGCAGAAGAAGTCGGGAGCTACGTAGAGCCTCAGAGAGGCCAACGTTGCTGACGCAGAGGGCCAGAGGGCTGACGCAGGGCATCCCAGGGCTGACGCAGACCCATCTGGGTGACGCAGAGCCAGCGTGAGGCAGATAGGGGCTAACGCAGTTCATAGAGAGGCAGTTGCTGGAGTCTAGAAGGCTGCAGAAATATTGCAGAGTGGAGTTGGTGAGGTACTGTAGTGAAAACAGTACCTAACAGAGCAGGGCCAGAGGAGTTGTTACCGAGGGTTTCTAGCCGAGGAACCTAGATCAGCAATGCAGTTGCACAAGACGATCAAAGTAGGGGGCATCTCAACAAGCGGCATAAGGATTTCCAAGAGGGAAATCAGGACTCAGAGGCAATCCAAAAGAGAACTCCCAGACGAGAAGTACAGACTCAGAGGAGTCGAACAGAGAACTTCCATGAGGGAAGTAGAGTAGCATCATGGCACTACACGGGGTAAGAGACCAAGATAGGCTGGACGGAGCATTGAACTTCGTAGTCTGGAAGGCCAGAATCTTATCAGTGCTTGACGAAAATCGTGTCAATTCTCCGCCTTGAAGGTAATATTTATCCCAGTTGACCCCAATGATAACGACAAGTATGAAGAGGCGATGGCGAGGGCCAAGTGCATTATCCTTAACGGGGTCAAGGATCATGTGGTACCACATATAGCCGAGAAGGAAACGGCAATTGAGATGTGGGAGGCTCTCAAGAACCTGTACCAGCATACTTCTGTGCAGAGAAGAATGTTGCTCAAGAACCAGATGACGTCGTATCAGATGAAGAAGGGTCAATCGATTGACACCTTCCTCGGAGGACTGAATGAGATCCGAGACCAGTTCACTACTATAGGAGCGACACCGAATCAAGAGCTTATGGTGAGGACAGCCCTGAATGTCATCTCAGAAGATTGGGAAGTGTTTGTCCAGAGTATCCTAGGCAGAGGGACTCTCCTACCTTAGGACGAGATGTGAGCAGCTCTTCGCCAGGAAGAGATCAGACGATAATTGAAGAGGGTAGCAGCAGCAAAGGGATCAAGATCAAGCAAGAGGAGCAAGATGTGGCCCTGGCATCTGAGGGAAAGCAGGAGAAGCGGAAGAAAAAATATCTCTCCAAGATCAAGTGCTTCCACTGTGGAGAGATGGGTCATTATGCGACCTAGTGCCCAAGGAAGAGTCTTCCGAGACTACAGCAACGCCAGCACAGGCAGAGAAGGAAGTTTTGAAAAACGATGACTGTGCCATGAGTGCACACGCGCCACTTGAGCGGAAGTGGGGAGACATCGAGCTGTAGTCAAGCGGACTACAGGCAATGAGGGGCAGGATCCTTGAGTTACCCAGCCTCTTAGATTAGACCTTGCTACGGGAGCCCCAACGAGGAGTAGCAGGACTGGCTGAGTGGGTAGAGACGGATGTAGATGGAGCAGCAGAGAGAACTACAGTGCAGGAGTCCCGAGACAGCGCAAGGCTAGAAGGTTGCAGCAGTGCGAGACGCACAAGAGTGCTGCACCAATGCAGGACGGCACAGAGAGGTGTGCAACGGTGCGAGATGCAGGGAACTGTTGCAGCAGCACGGAGGTCAGAGAGGGATCCCTTGTCAGCGGCAAAGGGAGCTTCAGCATCTAGGTGTTTCTAGCTGTAATATCCCTAACCCGAAATATTCCTTAAACCCCAGCAAACTCCAACCAAAATACGTGCAAATGATATAATAACCCAACAATGACAAAATAACAGTGGAATAGCATATAATAATGTACACCGGAAATATAAGCAGATACACAAGAAATGCAGCGAAAAATGCTAAGCCATTTTATTATAATGAGCAATAAAATGAGTACAAGAGGTGATTAGACAGATGGCACCTCGACTTGCACAAGGCAAGTGAAGAAATACTCTCAGAATAACAAGGAATGACCACTCTGTGTGGATGCTGCTGGACAACTACCCTGCTGCTGCTGCTGCTAGAAAACAAATAATGATTTGGGGTTGCTCCCCTCCTCAGAAAACGCTGAAACTCTATAATCGGGCTCTACTCCAAAAACCCAAAAAACCCATAAAGCTTTCTTGGAATAGCCGACCCCCGAAAATCACCCCTTGGGGTTCTGCGCAGCTCCTCAATGCTCTGTGCTGCCACTGAAGAAGACCCCTCTAAGCACTACTTGAAACTCTGCCCAAACTCCTCCAATAGGCAAGGGCTAGTCCCCTACTCAATCACCTAGCATGAATCCCCCTACAGAAACCCCAGTCCAACACTACTGCCAGAAAGAACTGCATCCCTCTCCCAGTGTTGCGCAGTCCTCCAAAACGCTGTTGAAGCTACTACTGGAATGCTGATAAAACTACTGTTGAAATGCCAAAGGAAATGCCTTGCCCGAGCAGACACTCGAAGTCCCTCGGGGCTAAGGGCGAGATCTCCGAACGAAGACACTCAATGCACCAAACAGTGTTGCAGACTAGCTAAACAGCCAGCGTGCTCAGAAGTCAGAACGACTAGCTCAAAATTCACATAACTAAATGATCCAAAATGAGGGGGCTCCTCTCTCTTTTATAACCTTCGCCTCTCTCAATCCCAAGGCTCACCTCTTCCTGCATGTTTCCCCTCTTGCCACGTGTTCCTTCCCTCCTGCGCAGTTTCTCCATGCGTCTGCGTGGGCTCCATTTCTGCATCCCCCTTTGGCCCGCTTGGCTTCCTTTTAAGTCACAATGTTGTGCTACTAGGAAGTGACTTTTTATACTAAAAATGAGTTATGTCCCCCATCCTCACTTTTTTTCTTTTTCCTTTTTTTTTCTTTTATTTTTTTACAAATGACTATATAAGGCAAAAACTGAACAAAATCGAATATTCCAATTAGCCATGGCTAATTAGGAATATTACATTAGCCCAATAGGGAGGTCAGTTGGGAGATCAGTTACTTACTTCTTTGGAACTGAGTTGCAGTGCAGCAGTGGGCAGCACGATGCAGCATGATGAGAGGAGGTGTAGTGCAGATGCAGTGTTGGGAGAAAGGAACAGCAGCAGCACGGATGCAGAGGGCGTTGTCGTACAAATGCAGCAGTGGCAGTGACAGAACCATGGGCAGCAGTGCAGAGGATGTTAGGCAGGAAGGCCTAGCATCAGCACAAGTACCAATGCCGGATGATCAGAGTAATACTCAGTAAGGAGTATTGCTAGAGCACAATCCTCGCTAAGGAGTGTTTATTTGAGTTAGCATCGGATGTGCTCTAGCCACGAAATTTGGTGGAGAGGTTGCAGCACATGAGATCCCTAATACCCAGAAAGGGTTTGGGCATATTCTAAACAGATCAAGAGATATTAAAATAATTAATATTTTTAATAGGTCCCTAAGTCTAAACATAGGGAAAATAAAATATTAATGTGTATTAATATGAATCTGTGTTAGAGTGGTCCAAAAGACATGGATCAAGCCAGATCTAATCTTAGTCGTTGATTAACTACTTAATCTCGGTCATTGAGATGTTAACAGGAAAAGTATAAGAGGAGGCTTGAGGGTCACTTGGAGTCTGGAGAGCACACCAGATGATCAGTCATTCTATTCTCTAGAGCGGGGTTTGCTAAGAGAGATAGAATCAATGATTGGGAGAGCAGCTAAGAGGCATTGAGTACAGAGAAACAAAAAAGGCAGAGATTGTGCAAGGAGAGCAGCGCAGCAGCCAAGGAGGGTGACACAGAGCCAACAAGGGCTCATGCACGGCCATGCAGAGGCAACCAAGTGCTACGCAGAGCACCAGAGGGGCCAGTGCAGCTGACGCAGAGGCTCCCAGAGCTGACACGAGGCCTCCTGGGGCTAACGCAGGCCAAGAAAGGCTGACGCAAGGCCAGCGTGAGACAGAGAAGGGCTGACCCAGTCCAGATTGGGTAGACGCTGGGGTTGCAGAGCAGTTTTGTGCTGAAGAGCTACTGAAAGGATTTTCCACTTTTCAGCCAGGAGATTTCTCTCAAACTATGAGGTATAGCTGCTAAGGAAATTCTCTGTTGGGTAGGCCAGTTTCGGCACCCAAATTGTACTTTCATATTGCTTAATAAGAAAACCCTCAAATAGTTGCACCAGTTTTCCCGCATTGGGTTTTTCCAGGGACATTGGTCCAAAAATAATGGTGTCATGTGGTGTGTTTGTTCTTGTTTCTTTTAGTTGCTGATATGTAATATGTTGAGCATGCATTGGTGTTTATTGTCAGTATTTACTTTGTAAATAACTTGTTAAAAAAAAACAAGTAGGTAGGAATAAATCAGAAAAAGCGCATGAAGGCTTTCTAAACTAAGTAAACTTAGAAACTTCAACAACCACTCCGCCGGACACTAAACAAACCATCTTTGCGTTTTCTTGGTTTTAATGACCGTCACCCCCGTGTGGACTATTCCGTTGAACGGTGTACGTGTTTTCAATTTTTCCCTTGAACTTTGGTTTTCACGATTACCGCATCTGTTGTGGACTATTCCACTAGATGTTGGACAGACCCTTGTTGTTGTTCGCGAGTGTTTCTTCCTGGGTTGGGACTATTCCCTCTCATCAAGAAGCTCACTTTACCTCCCCCTTTCTGACAATAACAAAACCCGGACACAGAGTTACATTAAGCACTCACCAGGCACACTCACCTCGCTTTCTTGAAGTTACAAGCATAACACTCTCATGTGTTGAAAAATAAAGAGCTAACGAAAATCCCTAAGATAATGGAAAATGGGCCATCGTACCAAATGGGACTCCTACACCAAACAGTGTGAGGTCTAGTTGGGAATTCATACCGGGGAGATCCCCTAAATGTTGGTGGGTCCAGCACCGTCAACACCACCAAAAGAGGGTAACCCCTAGGAAAAAAAAAAATCTCCCTATTGGTTAGTCAACCAAATAGCAACCCTATGATAATCCACAAATAGCTTTACTTCAAAGCTCCCCACCTATGCTCCAACCAGTTTTCTCTCCCACGTGGCATGTTTCTTGAAGGAAAGTTGGTCATCTATCAGAAGGAACACTAACCATTTCTGTAATCATGTGCTTTCATTTAATGTTTGGGGCATACTATTGAATTTTGTAGCTATATTTGGTCTTCATAACTATTTTTAGCCCTCCAAAATAAAATAAAATGACAAATATAAATTGTATTTAAAGTCAGCTTTAAAAGAGGGAAAAATCAAATTTTGAAACTTAAATTTTTCCTTCAAAATGTAAGGTCGGCTCCAAGTTGGCCCAGCCCAAAAGACGTGTCCATTTAGGCTCCTTTAATCACTATATAAAGGCCATTCCACCTCCTCCTTTGGGTGGAATTCGGATCACAACAAGAACAAGTTTGAGGCATGATATGAGGCAGAAAGAATATGAAATCTAAGGCAGACAAGAGGACGAAATCTGAGACCAAAAGGAAGGACGAATTCTGACGTAGATTAAATTCTATGAGGCAAACCAAAATATCTGTGGTACAACAAGCCAAATTTCTTAGGCTAATAGAGGGCAGTTTGACCTGGGCTTGGTCACTGCTCAGTTTATCTTTGTTTTTACTGGAAAATTCAGAATGTATTTCTTGTTGAATTGGACAAATTTCTCTAAGAAAAGGTTGTTGGGTTAATTCCCCAGTTAGGGGTTTTCCCTGGATAAACTTTGTGTCTTCTTTGTTTGGTTGTCTCCTCTTGATTCTACTAGTTTGATTGTTTTTATTGTGGAGATTTACTATGCATAATTGCTTAATGAAGTGACACAACATAAATAATGAAGAAATCATTGGAAGTAATTATCAGTGTAGGTAATCTATAAAAATCAGCAGATCACAGGGATCACACTTAAGTTGGAAGATCGAACGCTTTTGATTGTTCCATTGTTCCCATACTTCACTTGGGAGATTATCATTTGCCCCTAGTCCAGTGTGACCTCCCTTGAGGTCATTCCTTTAGGAGGGGCACTAATAAGAGGCATTGATTGATATAGCATGCCTGAGGTAATCCATGCTTGCCACCTTGCATGTTTCCCTTATCATCCATCTCCATTATTTGGGTTAATTGTCATTGATCATTGGGACTTGCACACTATATACTCATCTCAGAGTCAGGGCTCGAAAATTTGCCTTGAAAGGTTGATGCAACTAAAAGGAAGATAAAAGCATATTAAGCCACAAATGAAAGAAAATGAAAAATGCAAAAGATGGTTGGGACATAATAAGCTTGTGGGAAAGAGCTTGGAATTCAATCTACTCCCCACATTGGTCGTCATCTAGTTCCTGGGCATTTCTTGCTCCATCTAAAAGAAAGGAACTTATGAATGTCCCAACCCTGATGTGTGATAATTGCTACATCTTTAAGGGGCATTCAAAAAGCATAAGGCATATTGGCTCACCTTCGCTATGCAAAAAAAAAAGACAAATCATTAAAGTAAAAGGTGCACCAGAGGGGTGGAAAGGCAAGCTGAGGAAAGGGGTAACTCATTTCTCCACGATAGCTCCCTCTTCTCATAGTTATACGTAGAGATGTTGGACCTCCTTTAGCTAGTACTATGGCTATGGCCATCTTCCTTGAAGTCTTGCACATTGCATGACCACCTTCTATCACATGCATCAATGGATTAATGGGTCTACCTATGAAATGACCTTCCCCTTGTATGTAGAAGAACCTAATAGGGAAAATTGCATAATCATCCCTAACACAAGTGCGGTGACTTGCTTACAAATCCTAAGATAGAAAGACATTTTGAAAGAAAGGTTTGTGAGCTATTTTTGTGCCCCCAACATTGAATATGGGACCACTATGATACTTTAATGGTTTTTGTCCCTAATAATGTCGATCTCACGTGATCTTGATGGTAAGTTCAAGCGGTTTCATCACACATGCAACAAGCATCCCTTGAGGACTGGCTTGACACCTCCCTAGCACCATACAAAGAATGTCTAGCCCGGTTTGAGAGGGCACATGACTTTTCAGCCCCAATGTTGCCCTCCTGAGATGACTATTGGGCTTTGAGCCTCCACATACTTGTATACCCCTTGCTACACATCCAAATGCTAAAACATTGAACCAATAAGCTAGGGCTTTGGCTTGATTAATGGTGTGCCTAGATGGACCCAAGACACCCCCAGGCTAGCCTTGACCCTTTTTGATGGATGTTGCCATGTTCCAGAGCTTGGATGATGATGGGAACCACTGAGATGGTTTGAGAGGGCTCACACACTATGCCTTGATGCCAATGCTTGATCCTAGGGCTACCGCATCACCCATGTATGCCCTAGAAGGGTGTCGTGATCCTTCTTGATGATGACATCACAGTGGAGGAGATGTTACTTGGAGATGTACCCATGCGCTTTGGTGATGTCCCTTGGGGGAACACTCTAGGACTCACTTTATCACTTGCTTGATGGAGATATCCATTTTTGGAGGATAATATCATGTTGGAGAGCCTTTCCTCCCACACGTCAGGAGGTTTTATGACATATTTCTTATGTTTTATCATTTTGTAAACCTATCTTAATGTCAGCTTGTGAACCTTACGCCTAGTTGGACACTCCAAGTAAACTTTTAGGGCTTTTGTTGTAAATTTGTGAAAAGTGACTTTGTTTCCCTCATATAAATACAGGTAAGTCACTTCCACTTGTTCATCATCACATAGACTCGTCTCTTCTCCCTTAAGAGAGCGCACACTAGTTGTCTTCTCTTTTTCTTACGCAACGGATGAATGATGGAGCATATTGTCTTCCAAAGGAGATTTTTGCATGGAGAGCCTACCTTTAGATAGATGAAGAGATTCTTGGTTAATGGTGTAAGTTTAGTCATTTTTATTCAATTTTGTGCACTACTTTCCAAATTAGGTTTTGTACTTTTCCATATTAAATAATGCAAAATCTTTCATAAAATAATGCTTCTACATGTTATGCAAAAATTGTAATTCAAGAATCCATAAAAGGAACTTGCTGCATGTAGCCTTTGAGCTTAATCTCCTACTAAAATAAGTCACCATGGTTTCTAAGAGAAGATATTTAGTCTTCCACCCTCTTCATTGAAGTCCTTCTATCATTGACCTCACCCTCGTTGACCCCATTGTCCAACTGAATAGAGGCACTAATCTAGTTGTGGGATCACCTTTTTAAATTTCTCTTTTCTTTATTTCTTGGTAACTACAATTAGGGTTTGGTTTAAATTTGCATTTAATAGCATTTTTGTTCTGATATGGTATTGTCCTTGAGGTGCAAAGTGCATTTATTAATATCTGAAAAACAAAATCTAGCATTTATTGCATGTTTTGACCCCAAATTTAAGGTTGATGTCTAGGTTTATGATGTTGTTCTATGCATTTTTAACCATTAAAAACCTGAAGTTGACCTATCCCTTGCTTACCTCATTCATAGCCTTCAATCCTTTGTTGATATCATGATCTACATATCATTAAAACCCTAGCTTATAACAGTTTTTCTTTAGTTTATCGAGGTTGGTAGAAAGTGTACTTGAACATTTGCAACTTTTATCTTGGCCTTTAAGGCTTTGTCAGTACCTTCTCCCATAACCATTAGACTCTTATCACCTTTGAACCCTCCTTTACTAAAGACTTTTCTAGGTGATTTATTTGCAAGATCCTTAGAGGGCTATTTGGCTTGGAACCCTAGTCATCAACCTCTAAGTCTTGTCGGGGAAGCCTCCCTTGTGGGGATGATATCCGACCACAAAACAACAAGAGAGAGGCCACTAAGGTGACAATGGTGACAAATCTCTTTGTTGCCATAAAACCTAGGTTGCCTACTGAGGCTTTTAATCAGGCCTGCTATAGCATTAAGGTAGCAAGTAACACACTAGAATATAACACAGAGTATATCCAATAGCCAGCGAGTTAGATATACCAATAACTTGTGACTTAGAAAGAGTCGAGATGTAACGAGGGTAGGGGTGCCTACTCTTCAATCCTTATCACAACGAGCCAAACATGTCCCTTGGAATTCAACCCAGGTGGATGGCAAAACAATTTGTGCTCCCAACTACTCAAGCTACTATCCTGGGACCTTTTTAAAATGAGGACATGGGGATGGGTTTTGATCCACTGTGTGCACAGGTCCATAAACCATTTAATATACTCTCTCTAGCTGCAACCACACATTCGACCACTACCTCAAGGTGCCCCATGACTCCAATTTAGGCCATCATGGAAATTGAACCTGTCCCCATGGTGAAAATTTTTCGCTTTCCACTATTGCATCCAACCACTTATGTATTAACTACGCAAGGTTCCATGGCTCTTTCTTTATAGGAAAAATATTGGGGTGGACACCTAGAAGCACCCCTTTTCTAGGGGGGACAATCAGAAGGAACCCTTTTATGTGGGGGATGCCAAGAAGTCCCCTTTCTCTATGGGGACACCCAGAAGAACCCCTTTTCTAGGGGAGACACCGAAAAGTCCCCCTTTCATAGGAAGGGCACCCAAAAGCACCCCTTTTCCAAAGGAGATGCCCAAAAATTCCCATTTTAGGGAAATATGTCCCCACACTAGAGAAATGTTGCCCCTTGCATTTCACCATGTTTCCCCAACATGTGGACATAAGGAAACATTTCCCCAAGCATCCGCCCATCTCAAGAGTGTGGGAAACATGGGGGACACACACCCTACCCCTGGGGACGCATCTTCATGGAGCACTGCAAAATCCTACTTTCAGTAAAGAGAATAAGCTAGTGCTAAGGTAAAATAATGCTTCACAAAGAAAATAAACCCAACGACTAGAGCGAAAATTAACCCAAGCATAAGTGAATAAGAGAGATAAATGAAGAACAAAAGAGTGCAACACTATGATGGTGCCCTTATGCATAAATCTTTATTAAAATATCTATGAACTTGATGTGAATAATATAATTACGAGTTAGTGTATATGTATAGAAAGGGCATTTTCCAAGAGGGGTCATGAACCTATGTTGACCAAACCTCAAAATAATAATGAGGTAAGCCTTAGCTAAACCGATGCTTATCACTTTCACGTCCCCCTTTACACTAAACTAGAGATAATGGACAAAAATGATCAACACAAATGAGAGTGGGTTTATAATTACCTTAATATAAAGTTAAAGATGAAAATGGGTTTATGGAGACCCAACTTAATGTAAGGTCAATAGTGGCCAAAACACAAATAAGTGTGGCTTTATGAATACCAAAGTCAATATAACTTCAATCGTGGTCAAAAGACAAGTGAAAGTGGGTTTATAAATACCTAACTTCATATCAGATTGGTCGTGGCCAAAAAAGAAGATGACAACCCTATTCTCAACATCCTCATTAATCTAAATAAGGGGCCACAAAGAGTAAACATTACATCACAAGAGTCACATCTCCCCTTATTGTTGAATAGGAGCAACATAAATATGGCATTATATACTACCCATTGAACACCCTCCCATATCGAAAAAAAATCCACAAGTTGGTGAAGGTGTCCTTGAGTAGAGGTGCAGAGGTATAAAAGGAGAGGCTTCTAGAATGTAGATTGGACAAGTTATCAATAGGGTCCTTGTGATCAATGGTTTTGTACTCAATCACTGCAGTAGTAATGTTTGAGAAAACATGTGTAGGAGGATCATGATATGAAAAAGATAGAGCCATTGAAATATGTTGAGAATCATCTATAATAAGTGGAAAAGATCTTGGCTCTTGTGAATAAGAACTTCATCAAAGATAGCATCTTTTCTTTCAATCACCTTATGAGTGGAAGGATCATATAGACAATATTACCAAAATATGAGCCCACGTACTTGATCCAAAAATGTTGAAATGAAAAATTGATGGATTCTTATCATGAGCACTAAGAGGAAGAGGTTTCTCCTTGTGCATCAAAGAACCTTTGCTCAGAAGAAAGGCAATTATTTCATATATTCAAATATCATAATTAGCCCCTCTTAATAAAGCAAACATCCACGACAAGTCCATAGGTCCAATAACAAAAAAGATGTATTTGTAAAATCTTTAGAAGTTTTGGTTTATAAACCCAAAAGGAGTAGACATATCGACCTCTTTTGACAAGATCTCTAGTGTGTTCACCTTGAAGGGTTTAGACCTGGGTAAAGCCATGAGAGAACCTAGAAAAAGAGGTGTTGACCTTAAAGGAGAGTTTAAACCCTATGAAACACTAGAAGAGGCATTGGGCTTAAAACCTATGAAAAACTCTACGAAACCCTGGAAAAAGAGATAATCCAAACATACTAGTTTCATTCTCGCAAAGAAATCCTAAGCAATACCACAAGCCAAAAAAATTGGTTCAACAATGTAATTAAGTAAAGGAGGTTCATGCATGCTTTATTGCAATGTTGAGATTCATTAGAGAAGGAGAGAGGGGTCAAATGGAACCAACTAACGAAAACCTAATTTTGCAATAATCAAAATATTCAATAAACTAACAGTAGGGCAAAATAACCCTAGAGATGAAAACTTAACCCAAGCATAAGTGTCCTAGAGAGAATCACCCAACAAGTGCACTAACAAAGCACAAAAGAGTGCAACATGATGAACGTCCTAGGCATAACACTTCATTAAAAGATGTATGAATCACTTGATGTCAATAATAAAAATAAAAGTTTGTGAATCTATACAAAACTCAAGGTTGCTTTCTCCAAGCAAGGTTATGGGCCAATGTTGACTAGGACAGCCTTAACTAGACCTAAATATAACAATGAGGTTAACCTTAGCTGAAAGTGAAGCTTTCACCATTTTCCATATAAGTGTGTAAAGAATATGAATTGCGACGCAGTATCAAAGCACAGTTGGATTTGGTAATGAAAATTTCCAATGGGAGGACTGGTTTCAAGCCAAGGGAAAGCAAGTGAAGGAACATGGCACTGAAAGGAGGTATAACAATAGCAAACAAAGAATTACATGTGCTAAAAAAAGGATATCGAGAATCAAGAGAATAAAACTCAAAGGAAAGAGAAGAACAAATAATGGAGGAAGATGTTGTAGGGAAGCTTGTGAAAATGCTAAAGAAAAAGAAATACACGAAAGTTGAAGTTTTATGTTATGGTGTAAGATTGAAAGAGAAAAAAAATTGATAGATTGGCTCAAGAAAATGGAGAGATATTTCAAACACAAAAAGTTAGGAGAACCCCAACCAATGAAATTGGCGTGTACAATGTTCGAAGAGCGTGCAACAATTTGGAGGGATTATGTACAAGGAGAGAATCCAAATGGACAAGAACAAAATTCATAGTTGGAAAAAGATGGTGTCAAAGTTGAGGGAAAAATGTGTGCCACTAAATTAAAATAAAACACAATTCAAACAATTGCTAGAGCAAAGTATACAAGTGTATAGCAGAATTCTATAGATTTTAAGGTTTGTAAATGGATTGCACTATATAATTCCATATAATCCTAGATTAAATTCGTTTGCATGAGATAATCTCTACTAAAAAAGCATATTAATTAGCCCTAAAAATGGTGGAAAATTTAGCTCATATTGCAAATTGAAAGAATTTCCATAGAGGTGGAGATGCAAGCAACAAAGGTAAATGGTGAAATTCCACACCCAAGGCGGAAGAAACATTAGAAGGTCATAAAAGAAAATATATTCTAGAAAAGATAGTTGAAGAAAAGGATATATAGGATTCAAGTGGCCCACTTATAGCTTTACTTGTGGAAAGGAAGAACACCAGTCTCTTGAGTGCCCACAAAGAGAAGATGTGCAAAGGGAAAATGACTCAAAAGCTACCGTACCACAAGGAAAATTTTTGAAGGTGAAAGTTACTGCTATATGTACAAAGCAAAGTGAAAGTTGCTGCTATATGTACCAAGCAAGGTGAAATTTTGATATTGAGCAGAAGCATGGCAGCACCCACAAGGCAACAACAAAACCAAGAAGAGGAGTATTGGTTGCAAGAGAATAATTTCAAGACAAAATGCAACAATGGAGATAAGTATCATAATTTGATTTTTGATAGTGAAAGCATAGAGAACATGGTGGTAGTAAAGTAGAAATGAAGTTTGAGTTTAGAGTGTCAAAAACAAACATCTCCCTTTTGGGAAAACATGTCCCCCACATTGGGGAAACATTTCCCCATGTGTTCCCTCAAGTTTCCCCCAAAGGGTGATGTGGTGAAACATTTCCCTAGGCATCCCCCCATCCCCAGAATGTGGGAAACATGGGGGTATGTCCCCATGGAACACCGGTGATATGACAAAAGCAAAAATAATGATGTCAGCAAAAACACCTACACATTTTCAAAGGACAAAAACGAGTTTCAATCATTACCATTGAAGGAAGAAGAACCAAACTGTACAAGAAACAAATGAGCATTATGCCTTGCTGCCCAAGAAGCTAGAAGAAATTGCATATTTGTAGATCCCTATAGAGGTTCGAAAATTGTAGGAAGAATTTAAACACATTACCAAAGAAAATTTGTCAGTATTGCCAAAGTTGCATCCCCATGGAACACTAATAATATGACAAAAGCGAAAATCATGATTTGAGGAAAAACACCTACACATTTTTATAGGACAAAAAGGAGCTTCAGTCATTACCATTAAAGGAAGAAGAACTGTATTGTGCAAGAAACAAATGAGCATTACGCCTTACTACCCAAGAAGCTAGAAGAAGTTGCATATTCAGAGATCCCAATAGAGGTTAGAAAATTATTGGAAGAATTTAAACACATTGCCAAGGAAAAATCGTCACATGAATTGCCACCAAGAAGAAAATATGTATTGAATTGACTTAATTTTCAGACCACGCTTACTAAACCATGTTGCACACAGTGTAAGTTCAATAAAGTATGCGGATAGACAGGTGGGTTAGTGAGTTCTTATCCAAAGGTTTGATCTAAGTCTCGGCACAGTGCCAATGTTGATTAAACATAAGAAAGATAGAACTTCGAGAATGTGTCATGATTACAAGGCATTTGAAAAAATCAAAATCAAGTGTAAATTTCCATTATGTAGGACGGATAGCTTAATCTATTGTCTCAGTGGCTTGTTATGCACTTTGGGCTAGAAACTCAGTTTGGAGGAGGCCATATGCTACAGCAAGGCTGTGTGGTAGGCCACAAGCCATACCACCACAGAAAGGAATAGTGTGGAGTTTTTTATGGGCTGTCTATGCCCAAAACAGCAGTGATGGGATCCACCACTTCTCCTAGGGTAAGCCGCAGTCAAGGAGGGTTACTTTGGTGGCTGATCAAGGGTTATTACTGCAGGGAAATATGCCCTAACCAATCACAAACATTGCAGCAATGCCACATAGGAGCAGCATGCCACATGGGACAGCAGTGTGGCAGCATGGTGCAGCAATGGCACAAGGCACAGCAATGCTAACAGTGGGACAGCAGTGTGACAGCATGGTGCAGCAATGGCACAAGGCACAGCTGTGCTAACAGTGGGACAGCAGTGTCACAGCATGGTGCCGCAATAGCACATAAGACAGCAAGTACAAAGTGCAGCAAGGTGCAGCAATGGTACTTGGGACAGCAATGATACTTGGTGCAGCAAGTACATGGTGCAGCAATGGTTCATGATGGAGCAATGGTACATGGTGCAGTATTGGTACAGCAATGGGAGTGGCAACGAGTATATGTTGTACAGTGCAGCATAGTAGGAGCAGCAATGCATAGCAGAGTACAGCAGTACAATGATGGGTACAGTCATGATTAATGAAGCATGATGAAATGCAGCATAGTGATGACCGGTGCAGCATGATGCAGCACAGTGAGGAGTTGCATGATGATGAGGTGCAGCACAATGATACTTGCAACATGGTGATGGAGTCACCGTGGAGAATCAGTTGAAGCAGCTTGTCTTCCACTGAGTTCAGCTACCTCATGTATCATCTTCTTAGAGATGATCTATGCTCTTATTTAGATAAGTCAAAGTGTTGACTTCTGTTGTATATGTACTATCTCTCTCTCTCTGCTGAACTATTGAAGAACATATAAGAAAAATTGATCAAGGGTTTCCCCACATTGGGGTTTGTCCCTGACTAGAGCCATAGCTTGTGTCCTTTTGTCTTGGCTTGTCTTCTGCGATTTATGTTTATGTTCTATCTGCAATTTACTATTATGTTGATGTGATTGCTAATCTGGAAAAGATATTGAGCTAACTGTGAAAATTGAAATAAATTGCTCTAAGCATAGAACATACCTAAATTTAACATGGTATCGGAGCTGAGGTGGAGACAAAGCCCAAGCAAGAGCGAAAGAGCAATCACAGAAGACAGTTGGGAAAGGACAAAAGGATCAATGGGTTCCTCATCCCTCTTCAAATTCACCAAGGGTGAGGTCAAAGCAGAGAATATTATCAAAATGGCGCAGCGGAAGCTTTTGATGGCCTACCTAAAGATCACTTCAAAGGGAAGTTCAGATCTAAGGGTGGAAGAAAAGGCAGATGCCTTGTTTGTAATAAGTTTGGCCATTATGCGAAGGAGTGTCCGAATGGTAGGGACACATCACTTGTTGATGATAACAATCAGTCCAGGGACATCTTCAATGATCGGAGGAATGACAGGTAATACAGGTCATCAAGGAAATAGTCGACTCTTCAAGAAAGCAAGGAACCCCGAGTATGAAGAATAAAATGTTGTTTCTGATAAGATAAAGGAGCCTAATCTTATATTGACCCTCTCCTCCAGACTCTTTGTGAATCTGGCTTATTGATTATAAAGCTTCAAGGCACTTCATCGGATAGAAGGGTGCACTCTCTAATCTAGTAGAGATGGAAACAATGGAGAGATTATACTTGGAGTCAATGCCACCTATTCGGAAAGGGTGTGGGGAATGTCACCCCTCAATTGAATGAGGTTAACTCGATTCATTCACAAGAATCTCTTTTATGTACCGATCGCAAGAAGAACCTGGTGTCCATTTCGGCAAATGGAAGTCAAAGGTTTCAGGATGGCATTCATCGATGGAAAGGTATGTGTTTGAAAATGGAATTTTCAAAGATGCTTTTATTCTTGGGTTCAAGGTTGGCAATTTGTATCAAGTTGTAGGAAGTCCATTGGGGACCATGTCAGTTGACACATCTCTTCTACAGTATTGAAGGTCTACTTATTATGGGGCCCTACCGGATGTGAGTCAAATGGTGTCAGGGATGCCTGAATTCAAGAAGAGTGAGTCAGATGGTATCAAGGATGCCTAAATTCAAGAAGAGCATGAAGGTACATGTCCGAGATGTACCAAAGGAAAATCTTACAAGGGGACCATTCCCCTCATGTAGCAGGTCCATAAGTTTGGAACAACCCGAGGGGTTTGAGATTCATGATCGGGAATCTCATGTATGCAGGTAGAAGAAAGCCCTCTATGGCTTGAGGCAAAACACCCTCGGCTTAATATGAGAGGATTGATAGTTGTCTGATAAAGCTGAAATTCACTAGGAGTGAAGCCAATCCAAACCATTGCTTGAAGGTTGAGGATGATATACCTCTCATACTGGCACCTTATGAGGACGACCACTTTCTGATAAGTGCAGACCCTTTCATTTGCAAAGGTAAGAGGGGGTTGGATTCTGGATTTGGAATGGTGAACTACAAGCCCGTGACTACCTCGATGGAGCTTAACTTTTAGAAGTTATGTGGTAGTGATGCTGGACCAGATTTGGGAAATGCCTTTGCGTTTCATAAACTCATTCGCATCGATGTTCTTGGTGAACTTCCGTCCGGATATATGTTTTGCAGTTAGCATGTTGGGCTCATATTTCGTTGAGCCTCACTGGATTGGTGCCAAGAATCATTTGAGATATCTTCAGGGCACAATCTCTCATGGATTGAGATACACCGCCAGAAATGTGAAGCTGCATCATTATTCTGAAGCTAATTAGGCAGGCAGCGTGGAGGATCTCAAGAGCACTTCTTAGCGTTGATTGTCTTTGGGTTCTACTCGATATCCTGGATGAGCAGGAAGCAGAAGACGGTTGCTTTGAACACCGCTAAGACCGAATACACAGCTACGAGTATGATCTCGTGTGAAGCTGCCTGGTTGCGGAAGCTCTTCAGTGAGTTATTTGTACACATGATGGATACCACCGTGATCTTCTGTGTCAACCAACGAGGGATTCGATTGTTGAGGAATCTCATATTCGATGATTTCTCCTGCAGATAGACATCAGGTACTACCTTATCTGGGATATGGTACGTCGATAAGCGAGGAGGCTCTATCGCATTGGGACTAATGTGCAAGTCGTAGACATTCTGTCGAAGCCCCGAGGAAAGGTCAAATTTGTTCAATGTGTCTAATTTTTCACCTTTAAGCAAAAGATATTTTGATTTTTTAAATTGTAAAGGGAATGAATAAAGCAATCTTATAACCCACATTGAACACTTCCTTCCCTGTATATGTTGTGAAGATTCCTTTTAATTGACATGGGTCATATATGAACATGTTATTGTATAAGTGAATTAGAGTTGGAATATTGCTATAACAGTAAACATTTTTCCAACCCTCGTGCCACCTATTGCAATTACATACAATGGGTAATTTGGATTTTTTTCTTCTCATCAACTATTTCTTTCACTATTATTTCCTGTTCTAAATTAAGAATTCCCATGATTTTATAGACTTTTGTTTATTCTAATACTTCTGATTGATTTACAAGTTCATAAGGTCTCTCAATAATTTATTTTTCATTTTTAGCCTTTTGCAAATATTGTATATCTGCTTCGATATCGTATTCTTGATGAGGTTTTTCATTTTCCATTTCATCACAAGTAGACAAATTTCTTGCAAATAATTTGTTCTCTTTGTTTTCAAGCTCAATAACTATGCTATCAATATCAATCCGCTTTTTCATTGTTTCGTTGGTGAATTTTCACTCATTACATTTTACAATTCTCTTAAATAAGAAATAGCCATTCTTCCAACTTGAATATAGTTCCCTAAGTATGTTTTCATCTCTACGATATTAGACCTCAATTTTTCTTTGTAATAGTTATCAACATAAATATTTTTATTATACTCTATGTACCTTATAACATATTCTTTGTCAACATTTCCTCTTTTTTTACCTTGCAATGTATAACATGATGCAAATTCTGCTAAACATACATGTTCGATGCTCTTTGGTCGTCACAAATAGCAATCAATAATTGATAAACATGTTATCTTTCTTGAATCATCTGGTTCATGTTCTAGGTCTCTTGGTTTATTTAGTAAAAATGTTTGATCATCTATTGTTGAAGTAATAATAAAAATACATTTTCTTGAACTAGCATTCAGCGGCACTGACAACACTATATATTCAACTTGTTGTGCAAACATCAGTTGTAAGTTCAATAAGGAATTTCCAAGTCATGTAATTGTTTCAATAACATCACCATCATTTTTTTGACACTCACTTCACACACATTTAAACATCGACGTCATTGTTTTATCTAGCTTTGTCACGTATGAACTACAATAAATAGTTGTAGCATATGAATCATGTACAAATTGAACATCAATATTTGCACCCCAGATTAACAAGATATGTTGAGAAAATCTATTAGTCCAAATGTTTGTTGGTTCTGTTTTCAAGAAAATTGTTCTTCATCTCAGAGTATGATGAATTGCATGGATATAATTAGATTCACTTATACCTATTTTTTCCAAAAAACTATCAAATATATATATCCCATCATGTTCCATATTCTCTAGTGCATCAAATATCGTTCTTGCATTCAATTTTTCCTTTGCATTGTCAAATTACATAGGCTCAAGTATTCATGTTCTTGGCATTGGTGGTATTGGAAAATTGAACCTACAAGGCATCTATTTTCTTTTTCTATAAGTTATTGTGTGATGATGGTGTTGGAAAATTTTCAGATTTGTAGGTAGTTTGGTTGAATCACAACACAAGTACTTGTCAACGAAGTTTACGATTTCAGTATCCGTACTTGTTCCATAGATGGGAGTATTTTTAATCCATATCAATCTATGTTCATGTTGTCTTCCTCGATTCTGGAATTATATTACAAAGAAATAGTCAATGATATCACCAAAGTACTTGGACTCATATGAAATTAACTAACATAGAGCATTCATTCTACTTCTGTAATATCATACATAGGTGACAAGGTCATTTATTATCAAGGTATCAATATCACCTTCACATACTTCATTTTCTAGCTCATGGTTTTTTATGTCGATGTATTTTTTTGAAACTATTTACTAAAAACTCCCAAATGTGTTCAACAATGCTAAACAAAACAAAGAAAGTGGGTGGACCTAATTGTTGGATCATTGCATATAAGTTTTTTCGCAAATGCGAAAAATAGTTTGGCGATGTTTGCATTCACCTAGATCCATATAGGCAATGTTCAATGCAAGAATGCATTTCAAATTAGTCTCTTTTTTAAATGTATTTAGCTATTATATTTTTTCCTTCTAACTCTCATTTTCTTATACAAATCAAAATACAAATGAATATTACTTAATTGAGGATAATTATCATTGTTTTAAAAACAAATTTATTATACTATACACAAAATCATGATCTTGATGCAAAACTTCCCACTTATCAATATCGTGATATGTAAAGTTTTTTATAACAATGTATAATCATTTATTTCCATAAAACAGTGTGGGAAAGCTCATCTCTTCCGAATACTTATCTTTGAATATTCCCAAATGCTGATAGCCTTCACCCAGAGAAATGATTATTTGATTATTCCGAAGATAATAAATATTGTATGAATCACTAAATCCATGTAACATTCCCTTTGTCACCGACTTTTCATCACAATAATCATTATCATCATTATTTTATGTATCTACATCTATCTCGCATGCATATCCATATTTGTTTTGATCAAAGATTTGTTTACAGTTTTCATTTATTCTAACAATCTCTAGTCTATAGAGTTGAGTTTTACACAATAATCTCAATGCCCTCATGACTTTATGAGCACTTATTCACCCAAAAAAAAATATGCCTTTAAACACTAAACATCTTTTGATTGCAACTACTAGAGTACTAGATTCATGAATGTCATGAGGGAGTGCAATTTGAATTTAAAATATGTCAGTAGGTACATTGTTTAGTCCAACATTTAATGCCAATTGTGGTTTTCTAAAATGTTGCCCAAGTTCTTTTATTTGAAAAAATGGTAATTGTAATGATATTAATTGTTCCTCCAATTCATAATGTTCTTTTAGTATAGAAATTTGTCTATTATGACTAATTTTCTCTAGAACTACAAATTTGATATCTTTGTCATTGTCTAGTGCCTTTCTGCATTTTTTCATATGAATTTAATTTTCAACACATCACTAATTTGTTTTTCTATGACATATCTTTTAAACCAAGTTTGATTGCAACTTTCCCAGTCATAATCAGGAACATCTTGTATTTTCTTAAAATAATGTTGTTCAGCTAATGTCTCCATTGTGTAATCGAATCTCTGTGACGAAGTTTTTTGTTCATTAGTAAATATGCTATCTTGTATTGACTTTCACCATTTTGATCCTCTAGTACCATCTTGTTTCAATGGAATTTTTGTTTCTCATGTATTTTTTGAGTTCAAGCAACAAAGAATGTGGTATTTTTCTTCCATTGAGAGACTTTATATTAAGCTCCATAATATTTTCATCAATGTCCATGTTCTTAGATCTAGAATTTAATGATTTACATAGTTTCCAAAGAACATTTCTTTCGAACATTTACATGTTTCTTATATGTTTTTTTACTCTATTCATTGATAGTCGCGATTCTTATTTGCATTGAAAGATTTTGTATCAATTTCTATGCGATTTTCATTCACATTGACATTTTTGAAGTCATACATATTAATTATGCTATGTTTTTAATTGAATGTTTCTATTAATTGTTTTTCGTTAATCATTTCAAATGTACTTGGAATGTTGTTTTTCTGCAATATTTCTTTGAGAGGTTCATAATGCAAATGACTTACAACCGTACCAAATTGCATAATATGGAATATCGGTCTGTCTTCTTGGAATGCACAAAATTCAGGCACAATTTTCAGAATGTTAGCAAACCATATGCATATAGTTATGTTAAAAATATATCATATCGAGTCATAAACAAAAATACCACCATCCATATTCCCTTTTCACATGACATTTCTATTTGTATAATGTATCCTTGCCAATTTTCTATTCCAGGAAATCGCTTAATTGCATTTTCGTCCACGTATTTTTCTATATAGTTTAATGCAAATGAATCATTATGCATTATTGCGTTGCAAAAAATTATGTGCAATTATGCCGCGTAAACAAGAAAAATCATACTCATTCTCCATCAATTGGAATATTGTTTCAAAATAGCTTTCACTGTAAATACTCTTGAATTTGGAAAATCTCTTAACCATATATAACTTCCCATGCTTTTATCTATTTGTATCCATCCATGTTTTGTTTCTTCATATGTTGTTAGATTTATCATAGGTTCATGATAAGTTCATATCGAACATTTTTTCTTCTAGATGAGTGGCTCGAAATGTCCAACAATTGAATTCTCGTTATGGAACAATATGCCATAACTTTGTTTGAACAAATCTGAATTAAAATGCAAGTAGTTTTTCATTGTTGTCTTTGACCAAAGTCTTATAGGAAATTTGATAAGAAATGTATACAAAATATGTCTCCCCAAAGTCCTCTTTCCTTTGTAGCGATAGTATGTGAAGCTAATTTTGTCATCCTTTCCAAGTAAACATCTGGGTTATCTACACCATGGATATGTATTAATGCATCTATATCCAATTCACGTTCGCAAGATAGTATGGCTTCAGTATTGCCTCCATGTAAACAATCATTGAAATGTTCTATTGTTCCTTCACGCAATTCTGTTGATGTGTATCTAAAATGCAAAAAAGTTTGCATACTATCTAATAGGCAATATCCCACCTCATATGCAAAATTGTTCAAACAAAATATATTATAGTGCTTTAGTATTACATATAGACCATTTCTCTCTACATCAAACAAATTCTTCTCCATTAATGCTCTAATAATAACACTTCAAACATGCCTGTTCATTGTTGCTTTAGCAATTATGTTTAAAAAAAAACAAAAGAGTATTTTAATTTCACTATGGACTATTGCTCAACAACAAGCACAACATAACAATGTACAAGAAAACAAGTAAATAATATAGATATAACCAATTCACCTAAAACTCATGTATATGAAGGAGGTATAGAGTCACAAAACAAATGAGCCATAATGTACCTACTATGGATATTGTAAAATCTATATTTGTTTTCAAAAATAGATATTGTGCAATGGCATGATCCAGATTATCCACAACTTCGTGTTCATTTTGTCGACGTTTCAAACCCCAAAGTGGGTCCATCATCAGGACAATTAGATAGAATATGAATGAAAGCTAATTGAGAGAATAGTCTTTCGACCTAGGTATAAATAAACCTAGAACCTAATTCTTATAAAGAAGCCGACATTTATAT
>APFE030485531.1:131633-145480 GCA_000404065.3 Pinus taeda
AATTAATTTTATTAATATTAATATGAAAACCCTTGATATTAATATTAATATGAAAACCCTTGATGTATGACAGGTAATACAGGTCATCAAGGAAATAGTCGACTCTTCAAGAAAGCAAGGAACCCCGGGTATGAAGAATAAAATGTTGTTTCTGATAAGATAAAGGAGCCTAATCTTATATTGACCCTCTCCTCCAGACTCTTTGTGAATCTGGCTTATTGATTATAAAGCTTCAAGGCACTTCATCGGATAGAAGGGTGCACTCTCTAATCTAGTAGAGATGGAAACAATGGAGAGATTATACTTGGAGTCAATGCCACCTATTCGGAAAGGGTGTGGGGAATGTCACCCCTCAATTGAATGAGGTTAACTCGATTCATTCACAAGAATCTCTTTTATGTACCGATCGCAAGAAGAACCTGGTGTCCATTTCGGCAAATGGAAGTCAAAGGTTTCAAGATGGCATTCATCGATGGAAAGGTATGTGTTTGAAAATGGAATTTTCAAAGATGCTTTTATTCTTGGGTTCAAGGTTGGCAATTTGTATCAAGTTGTAGGAAGTCCATTGGGGACCATGTCAGTTGACACATCTCTTCTACAGTATTGAAGGTCTACTTATTATGGGGCCCTACCGGATGTGAGTCAAATGGTGTCAGGGATGCCTGAATTCAAGAAGAGTGAGTCAGATGGTATCAAGGATGCCTAAATTCAAGAAGAGCATGAAGGTACATGTCCGAGATGTACCAAAGGAAAATCTTACAAGGGGACCATTCCCCTCATGTAGCAGGTCCATAAGTTTGGAACAACCCGAGGGGTTTGAGATTCATGATCGGGAATCTCATGTATGCAGGTAGAAGAAAGCCCTCTATGGCTTGAGGCAAAACACCCTCGGCTTAATATGAGAGGATTGATAGTTGTCTGATAAAGCTGAAATTCACTAGGAGTGAAGCCAATCCAAACCATTGCTTGAAGGTTGAGGATGATATACCTCTCATACTGGCACCTTATGAGGACGACCACTTTCTGATAAGTGCAGACCCTTTCATTTGCAAAGGTAAGAGGGGGTTGGATTCTGGATTTGGAATGGTGAACTACAAGCCCGTGACTACCTCGATGGAGCTTAACTTTTAGAAGTTATGTGGTAGTGATGCTGGACCAGATTTGGGAAATGCCTTTGCGTTTCATAAACTCATTCGCATCGATGTTCTTGGTGAACTTCCGTCCGGATATATGTTTTGCAGTTAGCATGTTGGGCTCATATTTCGTTGAGCCTCACTGGATTGGTGCCAAGAATCATTTGAGATATCTTCAGGGCACAATCTCTCATGGATTGAGATACACCGCCAGAAATGTGAAGCTGCATCATTATTCTGAAGCTAATTAGGCAGGCAGCGTGGAGGATCTCAAGAGCACTTCTTAGCGTTGATTGTCTTTGGGTTCTACTCGATATCCTGGATGAGCAGGAAGCAGAAGACGATTGCTTTGAGCACCGCTAAGACCGAATACACAGCTACGAGTATGATCTCGTGTGAAGCTGCCTGGTTGCGGAAGCTCTTCAGTGAGTTATTTGTACACATGATGGATACCACCGTGATCTTCTGTGTCAACCAACGAGGGATTCGATTGTTGAGGAATCTCATATTCGATGATTTCTCCTGCAGATAGACATCAGGTACTACCTTATCTGGGATATGGTACGTCGATAAGCGAGGAGGCTCTATCGCATTGGGACTAATGTGCAAGTCGTAGACATTCTGTCGAAGCCCCGAGGAAAGGTCAAATTTGTGATTTTCCAAAACAACTTGGAGTCGTTGAGAGACCCTATTATGAGGCTCCTGTATGATGCAAGCATTGAGCTCTGGGAGCTCCGAGGGGCTTGGGGTACTTCTTGGAGCAACAAGTGACCATAGGGCGACTCACCCTCCCCTAATGGTGCACTATGTACAAGGTGAATGGCTCAACCTTCCCCTGTGATACCCCGTGGCGACTTAGGGACAAGATGAGTGGTTCTCCTATCGAGGCATCCTACCCATGCAGTCTAGGACTCATGGAAAGTACCTCTCATCTAGCCAATGAGCAGGGAAATGGGGTTAGGGACCATAGTAGTACTATCGATGGACGCATCGTTGTATCTACCATACTCCCTATGCTAGGATGACCTCCATTGAACTAGAATCTATTGGAACTGACTTCGGGTCAGTAAGAGTGATATAACTCACTCTCTCTCTTGGAACTGATCTGGGATCAGTATGAGAGGTTTGAGACACTCTTTTGATATATTGATCTGGGATCAATGAAACTGACTTTGGGTCAATAAGAGTGATGCAACTCACTCCCTTTTGGAACCGATCTGGGATCAGTAAGAGTGGTATGACATACTCTTCATATGGAACTGACTGTGGGTCAATAGAGAATGGTATGAGACATTCTCGATCAATTATTCTTCATGGTTCAGCAGAGCAGAGCAGTGCAAGGCACTAATGGCAGAGATAGTACAGTCTGGTAGATGGATCAGTGGATGGAGTTCTCCCTAGTTGAGAGGGAGTGTTAAAATTGGCAACTAGGGCCAAATTTCATATAGGTCATCTTATTTATGGCAATTGATATTTTTCTTGGACTCCTCTCATCAAGAGGTGTAGGATTGATCTAAAGATCATCCAATTCCGATAAGTATTCATGAAGATATGAATTTATTTGTGTTATGGGACAATTCGTCAAGGTCGGCCAGCAACCAAATAACCCCTACATGTGCTCAAAAGAGATGACTTGAGAGTCATTTAACACACACCTCACTCTTAAATTTCCCTCCACTTGTTTTGGGTTTTAGTGGAAGAGAAGTCTAAGAGGAGGTAGCCCTAAACACAGGAGGAAACGAGACTAAGGGAGTTGCCCTAGAGGAGATGCCCTAGCCCTAGACACTATCTAGATTCTAAAGAGACCTAGACACAGGCAGTATGGACGCAGTCATGAAGGATGATTATCATTGGAGAAAGGCACCTACGCTACCCTAAAGGAGGCTCTCCTACGCAGCCCTTGAAGAGACCTTATCATAGTTCTAGAGTGACCCTAAGCACAGTTTTAAGAATGTCCTAACCAGCAAGAAGGACTGAACAGCGTGGGTTGTTTCAAGGTCATTGTGAAGGCCGAGTTGTTGTTAGGAGGGTCGAGGTACCTTCCTAGAGGGTCGAGGCAAAGGAGGTTAATGTCAAGTCGTTTAGCGTTTGATGTGTGGGCTAGAAACTCAGTTTGGACGAGGCCGTATGCTACAGCAAGGCTGTGTGGTAGGCCACAAGCCATACCACCACAGCAAGGGATAGTGTGGAGTTGTTTAGGGGTTGTCTATGCCCAAAACAGCAGTGATGGGAGCCACTTCTCCTAGGGTAAGCCACAGTCAAGGAGGGTTATTTTGGTGGCTGATGAAGGGTTATTAGAGCAGGGAAATATTCCCTAATCAATCACAAACATTGCAGCAATGCCACAAAGGAGCAGCATGCCACATGGGACAGCACTGTGGCAGCATGGTGCAGCAATGGCACAAAGCACAGCAATGCTAACAGTGGGGCAGCAATGTGACAGCATGGTGCAGCAATGGCACAAGGCACAGCAGTGCTAACAGTGGGATAGCAGTGTCACAGCATGGTGCAAGAATAGTACATGGGACAGCAAGTACAAAGTGCAGCAAGGTGCAGCAATGGTACTTGGGACAGCAATGATACTTGGTGCAGCAAGTACATGGTGCAGCAATGGTTCATGATGGAGCAACAGTACATGGTGCAGTATTGGTACAGCGATGGGAGCTGCAACGAGTGTATGTTGTACAGTGCAGCATAGTAGGAGCAACAATGCATAGCATAGTACAACAGTACAATGATGGGTACAGTCATGATTAATGAAGCATGATGAAATGTAGCATAGTGATGACAGGTGCAGCATGGTGCAGCACAGTGAGGAGCTGCATGATGATGAGGTGCAGCACAATGATAGGTGCAGCATGGTGATGGAGTCATCGTGGAGAATTAGTTGAAGCAGCATGTCTTCAACTAAGTTCAACTACCTCATGTATCATCTTCTTAGAGATGATCTATGCTCTTATTTAGATAAGTCAAAGTGTTGACTTATGTTGTATATGTACTATCTCTCTCTCTCTTCGTTGTACTATTGAAGAACATATAAGAAGAATTGATCAAGGGTTTCCCCACATTGGGGTTTGTCCCTGGCTAGCGCCACGTCTTGTGTCCTCTTACCTTGACTTGTCTTCTACGATTTATGTTTATGTTATATCTGCAATTTACTATTATGCTGATGTGATTGCTAATCTGGAAAAGATATTGAGCTAACTGCGAAAATTGAAATAAATTGCTCTAAGCATAGAACATACCTAAATTTAACACCGTGGAACACTAGTAATATGACAAAAGCGAAAATCATGATTTGAGGAAAAACACCTACACATTTTTATAGGACAAAAAGGAGTTTCAGTCATTACCATTAAAGGAAGAAGAACTGAACTGTAAAAGAACAAATGAGCATTATGCCTTACTACCCAAGAAGCTAGAAGAAGTTGCATGTTCAGAGATCCCAATAGAGGTTAGAAAATTGTTGGAAGAATTTAAACACATTGCCAAGGAAAAATTGTCACATGAATTGCCACCAAGAAGAAAATGTGTATCGAATTGACTTAATTTTCGAACCATGCTTACCAATCCATGTTGCACACAGTGTAAGTTCAATAAAGTATGCGGAGAGACAGGTGAGTTAGTGAGTTCATATCCAAAGGTTTGATCTAAGTCGCGGCATAGTGCCAATGTTGATTATAAATTTATACATAAGAAAGATAGAACTTCGAGAATGTGTCATGATTACAAGGTTTTTGAAAAAATCAAAATCAAGCGTAAATTTCCATTATGTAGGATGGATAAATTAATCTATTGTCTCAGTGGCTTGTTATGCACTTTGGATTGACCAATACACCCAACACATTCATGAAGTTATGAAAGAGATATTAATGCCATATATCACTAAATTGGTTGTAATGTTCCTAGAGGATTAATTGGCCCAAGGGACGAAGTAGCCTATTAATCCTCGTAGGCTATGGTCCTCAATAAAGGGGAAAACCCCAAAAGACCCAATGTTTGGGCAAGTTTTGGGGCAGCTTGGCGAACAAACCCAAAGTTGGGGTTTGAAGTGAATTGTACTCAATCATTTAAGAATTAGAGACCTCTCTAGGAAATCTATAAATATGAGAGGAATGAATTCATGTTGATCATCATGAATTGGACCAATTATCTCTATTGTTGTTGAGCCTAAAGCTCTGAGGGTTTTAAGACCCCTTCTTGTCAATTTTGGTGGTGAAAGATTCCACCTTAGACATAGTTTGCACTTCTCTTATTTTGTTCTAGGCACGGGAGAGCAATATGGAGACTACGAATTATTTGTGGTTTTGTTTGGGCACAGGATCATTTCCTAAATAATAGCATGGGTTTGGTTAGTGGATCTGGCGTAGACGTATCAAAAATAGTAAATTCCTTGCATTGATTCGTAAGCCTGGACACAGAAAATAACAAGGGCAGCTAGATTATCTACCCAAGCAAGGTTGTCAATTCTCCATCCAAAACAAAGACATAGCAAGGGTTTCTGGACATCATTGTTTATTATCTGCGGTCAACTCCTAAAGTAGAGAAGTGCATTCTGAAGTTGTCGAGGGTTTCTCTTGAGAATCAATGAAGGCCTGAAGCAGTTATAACTTCAATTAAACAAATCAAGCGCAAAAAGGTAGCTCTTTCACGCTAAAGACAAATTTTGAAAACCTATTAAGTTTTTCTCTTAAAGACAAACAACAGATTATCTCAATATGTAACTGATTGTGAATGCAAGCTGAGCGTATAAGGTATTGAGGGAACACCTTGTGGATAAAATAGGCAAACGGAATACCGAAGTAGCAAGAGGTCGGGACAATTCCAGCGCTAGGTCGATTACCACTGCTAAGACTTTCGAGTCACTTTATCTAGGTTATGGTCAATTCGTTACAAGTAAACGTAGGATTGTTTTATGTGGAATGCGGCTATAAATTGGTGTAGCCCAACCCAATTAATATTCGTTTCATTATGTTGAATTGATGAACTGTCTAACGCTGAGTAGAGCACTATGTACAGTGGGAATTTGGATTGAGAAATTGTGAAGTATTATTGCAATATGGTGAAATATTATTGTGGAGTATTGTGGAATATTTTTGCCTGAAATATTGTGGAGTAATATCTGATTGATAATTGATATTACTACAGTATTGTTAATTAAAGGATTTTGATTATACATATTACAAGAAATTTTAGTAAACCCTAGTAACCTAAAGAACATCTAGGGCAAAAAATTCCATTGTAATATTACATTTGTTGTTGTTTATTGTGATCTAATTCTTAGTCTTAGTAAGCAAAGGAAGAGTATTCACAGCCCACAAAAGTTAGTTTTTTAGACAATGTGATAGCAAGAATTGAAAATAAACTTGAAAAAGCATGCATTCTACAAAGAGAAGTTGGTATACTTTGGATTCATCATGTCAAAAGAACATTTATTGATGGACCATGAGTAGGTAAAATCAATTTCATATTGGCTCACACAATACAATATTAGCAGAAAAGGAATCTTCATGGTTTTACAAATTCTACAAGAAGTTTAGCAGAGATTTTAGAGACATTTGTGCACCTATCATTGGGTAAAAAAATAGGCATTTTAGTGGACATGAGAAGCATAAGGTACTTCTGAGATGAAGGTATTGGAATTCCTTGTTCTTGCTTTGCCTAACTTTGTACGTTTCAAAGTCGATTGTGAACCCAACACAATTTCAATTGGAGATTTTTATTCAAGATAGCATAACCATAGCATTATAAGACAAGACAACGTAGTTGGAATTCCTTTCCCAAGATGGATACTTGCTTTCTAGAAAATCCACAAAATTTTGATCTACTAATATGAGCAATCTAAAATAAATTTATTCTCACATAAACACAAAATTTCTCTACTAGATGCCACAGAATAGGAACAGAAATAAAAGCACAATCACACAATTCAAAAACACATAATTGTCTAGGGAACCCAACTAGGAAAACCCTCTGCGTGTTATTTAGAATTCTTTTGAAGAAGGTTGAACAATGGATCTTTTACAATATAATAAAGTTTATTAAAGAACAATCGTGTTCTCTCCGTTTACACTAAATTGAAACACCCTTGCTTTAACCTTGATCCCTGCTTCCTAAACCAAGGAACTCATCCTTCTTCAAACTCCCACAAGCCTCACCTAGGCTCGTTCTCTTTCTCTCACAAGCTGCACACACAAACTCGCCTCCTATTGCTTGGTCTCACCAACTCGTGCTCACCAAAACAATGATCAACAATGTACCTTCGCTCCTTTATAGCAATTCGGACGACTAAAATTAGTGAATTTCTAATTAAGGAATGATTTTGTGATTGATTGAGTCAGCATGAGTTAACTGCTCATGCAACTTGTCCTACTTCAAGTCAACCACTTGAAACTCAATCACTTGTGTTTTTCTTCAATCAACTCACACTAGAAAATCAAGAACTCGACTTTCAATTTCAACACATCAATTAACTGCAATCTCACTCGTCCTAGCTTTTAGGGACTAATTCCTAAATTATAGGAGTTCATCCTAATTTATAGGGAATCTCCTAATTTTTAGGAAATCAAGTATGACAAAGAAGAAACTCAAATTTCACTCCTCGAATTAAGGCACAAATCAAGAAATCATTTTTTCGCTACTATTTTCAATACTCCCTCTTAGTGAGGAAGGTGTTCTTGGAAGAACTTCGTCCACTTGGATATGTCTCTAACACTACCAAATTCTCCGTTGCTGCAGCTACTCCCTCTGAATTAGAAGATTTCTTGCTTTCTTCTGTAGAACCTACTTTGAAGACTTGTTCTTTCCCACCATGCTCTGTGAGTCCACCTCTTTAGTCATAAGTGCCATGTACCCTATGTACTTGGGTATCTGCTTCTTGATGTTGAGAGACTCAACTCTCTTCTTATATCCCTTAACCAAATCCTCTGCCCAATTAGCTCGAATTCTCCCTATACTGGAAGTCACCAACTGAGTGGCTACCTCCACTCTTCCTGGGCTATGGTCCTCATCATCAACATCATCACCATGCTGGTCAGCCTAACTGCCAAATAGCTTAGCCTGAAACTGAGATACTAGTTGAGGCTCCATCTTGATAGCTCTATCCTGCTCTCGCTCAACCACCACTTCTCCACTTTGTGCACTCCCTGCCTTGCTGCTCAAGGTTGCACTTGTCTCTACCTGCAACTTGTAGAGATCCTCACACCTATCTGCTTCTTACATCCAAAAGCTAAGAGTTGGAAGTACACCTTACCTTTGTTGAAGATGACATCATATCCCTTGTCCTCAAGGGTAGCTACCGAAACAAGATTTTGCCTCAATCCTGGAGCATACAGAAAATATCTAAGATGAAGCGGATTACCTGATTCCCTCTGAAAGCTGACAATACCAACTCCTCTAACTGCATACTGACCATCATCTCCTAGGTCAATCTGAAACTACATGTCCTTCTCCTTCAGGTGGCTGAAAGTCTTCTTATTCTCGGTCATCATGTGGAAGGATGCACCTTGAACAGATCTGGCAGGTACTTTGCCTCCTCTTATGCTGATCACTGCAACTTTTGCTACTTCAGAATGCTTGCATCTCCAGCCGTCAAATCTGTCACTATTAATCTCTCTTGGTTGCTCTAAGAAGACTAAACATAGGCTACTCAAATTGTCTACCCTTTATCTAATCATTAGTCCATCAATGAGTCAACACATAGGTTCTTCATCAACTACCCTCTTGCTGCTCCTTAGTCATTCAAGAACACAACACTTTGGGACACACTCTTGCCACTTCCGCCTTCCTGTGCTGCTCCAACGAAGACAAACATAGGGCATGGAGATTGCCCTCTATCACTGTTAAAAGTCCTCCAACAGTCAACTTAGGGCTTGTTCATAAGCCCACTTGGCTGGTCCTTATTCCTTCAAGAACTAACCCTCAGGACTTCTCTGATTTTGCCCTTCTAACAGTCCTCAAATTCCTTTATAAACGACTAATCTTAGGGCTCTTTTGGCCCCTACTACAGCCCTCTTAACAGTCCTTAAGATGCCAAACAAAACTGTCCAAACTGTACACCTCATCCACTAAATACAAAATTCAAGAGGACAAAACATACCTTGTTTTCTCAGCCAACTGCTACTACTCTTGACCTTGGCTTATGTGCCCTTCTCTTCAATTCTCGGCCCTCTGTTAGGGCTGACTGTAACTATAGTTACAGCCCCACAAACTCGGCCCTCAATGCCTCCAAATACTGTGGATTAGCTTCCCCAAAAGTCCTTCCCTTATTCGCTGTCCTTCCTGCCTTTGTATAGTCCACTGTTTGGCCTTTTTGTTACTCAAAAAGACCACCTACAGGACTGGGCCACACTAGGGCATGCTCAGAAAATATTTGGACCTGTTTCTAGAGAAACTCTCCACCCAAAACCTGCAACTGCCCTTCCTCTACAGCTCCTCTTCTTTGCTGGCCTTTAGGACACTTTTCCGCCCACTGTCCTAGCGTTTCAGCCTCCCAAAAGGACACCCAAAACAATGCAAATGTCATCCCAAAGACACAAAAATATACAGACGTGTTCTTGAGGATTTAGCCCTCTAATTTAGCACAGAACTGCCTCAGAAGACGTTTCCTTTATGCTGGTTGTAACTCCACAAACTCGGCCTGTTGTCACAAGATTATTGGAAGCTGAACAATCCAATATATCTCCTTCGCTAGGGCTCCTGATATGCGGTTGCCTCAGAGGTATCTTCTTTTGATGTTTTTGCACCGTGGATGTGTTGGTCTTTATTCTGTTCTATAGCTCCGATACCATGTAGAAAATCCACGAAATTCTCATCTGCCAATATGAGCAATCTGAAATGAAATTTCTTCTCACATAAACACACAATTTCTCTACTAAATGCAGCGAAATAGGAATAGAAATAAAGGCGCAGTCACACAATTCAAAAACACAGAACTGTCTAGGGAACCCAACTGGGAAAACCCTTTGCTTGTTATTGAGAATTCTATTGAAGAAGGTTGAACAATGGATCTTTTACAATACAATAAAGTTTCATTAGAGAACAGCCAAGTTCTCTCTGTTTACACTAAACTGAAACACCCTTGCTTGCACCTTGATCCCTGCTTCCTAACCCAAGGAACTTGCCCTTCTTCAAACTCCCACAACCCTCACCTAGGCTCGTTCTCTTTCTCTCACAAGCTACAAACTCATGCTTCCTATTGCTTGGTCTCACCAACTTGTGCTCACTAAAACAATGATCAACAGTATGCCTTCACCCCTGTATAGCAATTCGGAGAGCTAAACTTAGTGAATTTCTAATTAAGGAATGATTTTGTGATTGATTGATTTAGCATGAGTTAACTTTTCATGCAACTCGTCCTATTTCAAGTCCACCACTTGAAACTCAATCACTTAGTGTTTTTCCTCAATCAACTCACACTAGAAAATCAAGAACACGACTGTCAATTTCAACACATCAGTTAACTGCAACCTAACTCGTCCTAATTTTCAGGGACAGTTTCCTAAATTATAGGAGCTCATCCTAATTTTTAGGGAATCTCCTAATTTTTAGGATATCGAGTATGACAAAGAAGAAACCTGAATTTGACTCCTTGAATTAAGGCACAGATCAAGGAACCACTTTCTCGCTACTATTTTCAACATGCTTAAAACAAATAATTATGCATTCTGGAAGGATCAATAATCTCACTTGGGGATCACATAGTGCTGGACTTGGCATACACTTTGGGCCTGAAAAAACACGAGTGTCGTTGGAAGAGGGCTATTGTTGGTTGTGCATAAAGAAGTCAGAAGATCTGTGAAAAGGTCTAGGATTTGTCAAATCACAGAAGGTTAGGGTCAAAATCCAAGGTTGTATACACAATTTCCAGTGTGAAAGGGTCAACGGGAGGACATCTAAATGAATTTAAACTTGGCCTGCCAAGTACACACAGTTTCGAGGGTCAAAGGGTTGATGGAAAAACATCCAAATGTATTTTCTATTTGGGCTGCCAAGAACACACAATTTTGATTGTCAAAGGATCCATGGCAAAACATCTAAATAGATTTTGTAGTTGGGCTGCCAAGAACAAAATGCAAATTTGATGCATCTTTTGTTGTGATGGATAGATTTTCAAAATGGCACACTTCTGATTTGTAGGAAGATAAGTGATGTAGGTCACTACACAGATTTGTTCTTCAAGAAAATTGTGTTCACTGTTGAAACTTCAATCATGTATTATAGAAACCAATCACTTCACAGAGTGTCTAAGTCACTTTTGGCTAAAGCCTAACCGTGTGGCAAAAGATGGTAACAAAGTTGTAATTTAGTTCATCCTACAATCCTCAGACAAAGTATCAAATGAGTTAGTACACCAAAGTTTACAAAATCTACTAAGATGTTTTGTTGGAATTAAACCAAGATGGTGGAGTCAGGTATTAAAGTGTATGGACTTTTCCTACAACAGTTTAGTGAACAGATAGACAAGATTCACCCAATTGTACAGTGTATGGTAAAAATATGATAGTGATAGAATTGATAGATTTTCCAATAAGTATGATGTTGATTGGTAATGCAGAGTTATTTACAAAACAAATGTAGCAGATTAATGTGCAAGTTTGAGAGAAATGGGGAAATAGCACAAAGTACGAAGAGAGTGCAGACAAACACCACAAATTCAAGTTATTTGAGGCTGGAGACCAGGTGAAAGTTCACTCAAGGACAGAGTGCTACCCAAAACCAACTACAACAAATTGAACCTCATGAAGATAGGATGATGCAGAAACTGAAGGAAGTTTTGAGACAGTGCATATGAATTTTAATTGCCAAAGTAGTTTGACATCTCACCCATATTCAATGTTGCAAAGTTGTAATTGTACAATGCAAAGCCATAGCAGAAGTCGAATAATTATTTCTATTATTTAATATAAAGCAGTTTCATGAACACCTTTGACCCAACTTAATTCGTGTCAACTAACAAAACCATGGTCAGAAAAACACTTTTTAAGGCCCAAAAGCTGCTTCAGAAGTTCAGGACTCAAAATCAGGAGCATATCTGAGATGGCCCGGAAAAGGCACATGGATCAAACATTAAGATATTTTTCATTGTGGCTTTAGAACATGCAACCAGAAAGCAAGCATTTTCTATCATCATCCCTTCCCTTTTCCATAAATCCTCAGAAGACATACAAAAGAACTCTTAAGGGTTTGTGGGTGCAGTTGCAAGTGAAACGGCCGATTGTTGACTGTTACTTGCCTCGCTAAGAAACTGTCCTTGTCCAGATGGTTTTGAATTGTTATGGAGAACTCTAATTTCTGTATGTGTTAAAATAAGCAGTTGACAGATATTCCCATCTTTGATTGCATGCACGCTGAAGCGAACAAAGTTCCTTCTACAGATTAATTACTACAAAAGACTTGGAATATGAAGTTATCCATTGAAGATATAAATATTATATTAAATATGAATAAGAATGAGAATGAATGAATGATTTACAAATGGGAACGAGAGGCTTGCTTATATACCAAGCGTCTCTTCATGAAGAGTTGTGTCCTATTAGACATGCCTCTTCAACCTAATTACTAGTTTAACTAACTATTATTTATGATCATTATTTTTTAAATTATATTTATATTATTTATATATTTTATTCATTACATTGCCTTCTTCCTCAAAAAGCTTTGTCCTCAAAGCTTGTCGATGAAAAAGGCTTCTGTCTCGGAATAGTCATCCTCGTCGATACAAGTTGATAAGATCTTCTTAGTGACAAACAAAATTGTCGCACTGAGAAGGGATCAGACCATCCGAGATTAATCTTTTGTATAGCATTCTGATCACTAAAATTTTGTAATGACTTGTCAGCGTAAGACAGAATTGATGTTACATCATTATACTCCGAAACATTAATTTGTTGTCTACGGATTGAATGGTCCTGATACACAGCTTTGTTGATTTGTCTATTCTCATGATTCAGATTCTGATATAAAGTTTTTAGATTTTCTTCTGGCGAAGATATTGAATTGGTTATGGAACATTCACTTGGGATGTCCATTGTTTGAACTACAGCATCTATGTGAGTCGTTTCTTCAACTGACTTGTCTTCTTGAGTTGTCATATTCACGGGATCGGTATTCGTTCCCTTATTTTCAACTTGAACTGTTGTGACTGGAGATTTCAATACTTCTTCTTGAGTGACTTGTTTCAACTTATCTTTTAATGCTTTCTTATCCTCCTTAAGTTTCTTCGTTCGATTGAGCAGACTTTGATTTTGGTTTCTCAGGCGTAAAATTTCTTTGGTTTTTGATTCATCAACCTTATTTTCAGTGTTTTGAATTTTAAGTTTTTCATCTTTTAGATCTCTGATTTGTTCTAATAAATTTTTATTAAGGTTCTTTAAACGTAAATTTTCCTCTTCTTGTTCTAATAAATGGTGCTTGAGTTCTTTCTTTGAGAATTTAGTCTTCTTCACTCAAGTAAATTTTCAACGTGGTCCTTGAGACGAGAAATTTCTTCGTCCTTTTCCATTATTTCTTTGTAATGTATATCCACAAGATTTTTATGTTCGCATTCTAACACTTCCTTGCTTTGTTGAATTTTGGCTATTTTGTCATTCTCTTGATCTTTTAGCTACGCTTTCTTGATACACTGGATAACATCATTTTGTGGAAATGATGATGGATGTAGAGAATCGAAGAAGGAATCCATTCTCTTTCTCTTCTCAATCTGTCGCCTCAATA
>APFE030485531.1:145610-162310 GCA_000404065.3 Pinus taeda
AATATATATAATTATAAATTATATATATTATATAATTTTAATTTATATATATTATAAAATTATAATTATATAAAATTTTATATATACTTTTTTGAGACCCGCTTTTCCTTTTATATAGTTATGTAACTATAATTATAATAATATTTATTTTTTTTTCTAGAAAATTTGGATGAGACGTGACTCTTGGTACGGTCACAATCTTTAGATTTGAACGATTAAAATTATTTAGATCAAACCTTTTTTCTCCAATGTTATCAAAATATTTTTTACTTTTAAAATACCATGGGCTATTACCATGGGTTGTTTTTAAAACCTCTTGTAAAAAGTAATATTTACCTTTCACGTAAGAGCTTTTGTATCCTTGTTTTTTCTTTAACTTTTAAAATACCATGGGCTATTACCATGGGTTGTTTTTAAAACCTGCGTTAAAATGTTCTCCGCGTAAAAAGTAAAACGTATGCCTTTTGTTTTTTTTTTTTCTTTCTTACTTTTCCTTTAAATTTTTAAATTTATTTACTTATATATAATATAAATATATATATATATATATATATAATATATATATATATATATTTTTGGTTAATTTTTTTTTTATGGCCAAAGGCCTAGAAAAATGGAGAAAAGGTGTAACTCCCAAATATTGAGCAAAATGCTTCAATTATACGGCAACAAGGTTGACGAATTTCGATAGTCAAAGACTTGGATAGGAGAACGAGCTCTGTGCACCAGTTAAGCAACCTAGAGGACCGAACTGCTCTGATACCAAATGAAGCGAACAAAGTTCCTTCTACAGATTAATTACTCCAAAAGACTTGGAATATGAAGTTATCCATTGACGATATAAATATTATATTAAATATGAATAAGAATGAGAATGAATGAATGATTTACAAATGGGAACGAGAGGCTTGCTTATATACCAAGCGTCTCTTCATGAAGAGTCATGTCCATTAGACATGCCTCTTCAACCTAATTATAGCTTAACTAACTATTATTTATGATCATTATCTTTTTAACATTATAATTAATATTATTTATATATTTTATTCGTTACACACGCAAACTAGTAATTGCTATTAAAAGTCAAAAGGAAACAAAGATATGACAAACAAAAACTGCTAATGTATCAACTGGCACAGCACATTAAGAAAGGTGTCCTCAAAAGTGCTTCTATCCAGCTAAAACACTAAACCTATATACAACATAAAAGAAAGATGTAAATAAGAACACAAATGGTCCTTTGAAAGCACATGCCTCACCTTTTTCTTCTTGCTTCTTCCTCTTTTCCCTTGGCACATAAGTACCATCAGCCTTCGCTATAGCATCTGATTTTGACTTCCCGTAATGTATCCTCTGTGCACCAATAAATACTGTGTCAGAACCATGGAAACAAACAATGCTCATTTTCTTATAGAAGTTTAACAGTTACATCTCACTACTCTTTTGGAATGCTTGTCTTGAGAACATGTGTTAATAGTGGACACAAAGTGAGAGAGATCTATATTTATGAACAAATAAAGAGCAAGAGCTTTCTAAATCACAAAATAAATATGCTGAGCAGACGGCAATAGATATGGTTGTTTTTGACCAAAGAGGTGCTGCAAAAGTACAGCAACTACAGGAAAATTCAGAACATAAGAACTGGCTAAATCACAAAGTAAATATGATGAGCAGATGACAATAGATATGGTTGCTTTTGGCCAAATAGATGCTACAAAAGTACAGCAACTACATGAAAATTCAGAACATATCTAGTCCTACGAGAATTAATAACTCATGTATGCTTAACCAAAATTCATTGTTAGTCACATCACATTAATTGCTATTGTTAGTACTTGAAGAAGCATGCCAAGTCACCATTCAAAACCTGCATTGCATAATACTATTACTAAGAAAGCAATTTGCTCACAAACAAATCTAAAGGATATCTCTTTCTCTGCTTTTAGTAGAGTGAAGATAAGAATTGCTTTTGCACTCCCACTGTGTGTTCACATCAGCTGTACTTTGAATCCCATTGACCAACTGTGTGGTCACCAGTTGGACAATAACTAAATTATCACATCTTATCTTATCATTGCTTCCTTCCTCCATGCAATGGCTAACCAAGAATCAGTACCAATATAAAGTCCATACATGTTCAAGAAATGGGATATTCTGCAGCACAAGCACATAAAAAAGCTCTACCCATTGTATAATCTAGTTTCTCTATCCCATTATTAGCTGCTCCTCGTAGGTTTAAAGGAAAAGACCAAGTTAACAAGGAAAAGAAAAAAGTTTTGAAGAGACAAATTGCAGAGAATATATAAGATGTGAACTTAAAAGGAAGAATATTTTCAAACAAGGGTGTTGGCAGATAATTAATCACCACAAAAAAGTACAGGAAAGTACAAAATACACTAGTCATCTGCCTACCATCGGTTTATCATAGAATGGGAAGCCCTGCATTTGCCGGAGTGCATTGCTAGCAGCTGTAATTTCATCAAAAACAACCCATGCTTGACCACGGAGCTTCACAGTCTTCAGAGCAACAATATCTGCTATCCTTCCAAATTGAGAAAATAATGCATAAAGGGATTTCTTTAGCTCTGTTCAGTTAACACGCACCAGGAAAATTAGGGGAAATGACAAAATTAAGAATAAATAGTTCAAGCAAGCACAATGTTCGTATCAAAACTTACAGGTATTACAATATAGCCAACTAAACGGAATCAAAACTTACAGGTATTACAATATAGCCAACTAAATGGAAGGGTAAAATTAAACTGCAAACATGTTCAGAGAATGCATGTAACTTTTGGACCAATGTGAGATGAGACTACCATGAAAGATAGTCAAACAATTGAAATACGTTTAATTAAAACTTTCAAAGTGCACCTGCTAATAAAATCAGAAATAGGAAAAATATCAAATCCCAATTCAAACTTGTGTTGAACATCGATTTCACCCAAAACCACAGGTTCAGGATCATGACAATGAAATAGTAAAAATAAAGGTGTATGCACAATTTAAATAAACAGGAGGAATGAATAACCATAAAAACATTCAGAAGAACACGAGATAAGATAAGATAATTTTATGAATGTCCAACTAAAGATCACAAAAGTAGGTCAAAGGGACTGTTCTTCCAATGATGTCATTACAAAGCAAGAGTACCAAAATATCTCACATTGGGGCAAGATGCAGAAAGTAAAATAAAGTAACGTAGAACAGAGAGTGAGAAGAATATTTGACCCCAAGCTCAGAAACCTGCTCCAAGGTGAAAAGTGTAGGAGGATAAGATCCAAGAACAAGAAGTGCCAAAAGTACGGAGGTAGGTCTTGGACAACAAGAAATGTCATGAATCTCTTACTCAACTCTATCATATTTACATATATGCAGATGATCAACAGCAACAGACTTAAGAAGGAATCACATAATTTGCTCTACTCTGAGCCCTAGCCACTGTCCCTAGTCTGCTCAGCCCTCCTGGCCATGGACCAGGAAGGGAAAGCCATTCTAGCTCCCATCCCTCTCAGCAGTGTTGAAGAAAGTATAACTAGGTTCGGTCTTCATAATGACATGATCTTTGTAAACAACGAAATGAAAGAAATAAAATTATTTTTTTGTATGCCTTGTTGCATGGGTTTCATGAGCAAGAAGTTTATTTGTTAGTGGCTCCCATTGAGAGCCTTAGGATTTATTTTTGAGTCAAAGAGTCAATGTCATGTATGGAGAGCTCTTCTTGGGCATTTGTAAAATATATGAGTCAACCTAGTGTCTAGAAAAGCCCTCCTAAAAGACAAGCACAATCCTCTTAATGTCGGTCTGCAAAAATGAATTAAATAGCTAAAGAAGTCATGTCGGCTTGCAAAAAGAGATACATCGGTTCATTCTGTCAGGTTGGCTAAATATGGAGGACAAACCACTATATATACCGAGCTAGGGCATGCGCAACAGAAAGTGAACAGGAACTCGGATTCTCTGAAAGTTCAATGGGTACAGTAGCTCAGATTTCAGACAAGCATCCCTGCAGTTTTACGGATGGGTACAGAGATGAAGTCTTGGCCTCCCTGCAGTCTTGAAGATCTATGTCTCGGCATACCAAACGCAGTCACAGTCTTGGCTTAGTTAAAGGATCTCAGTGATACAGTCATGGCATAGTTTTGGCAGGGAAGATCTCAGTGCAAGAAGAACACAGTCACAGTCTCGGTGAAGATCACAGTGCAGGAAGAAAACATAGTCATAGTCTCGGTGATGAAGGTGATTTCAGGGATCCCACAGTAGCACACACAGTCTCGGCATAATTATGATAAGAAGGTCTCATAGTAACACACTCTGTCTCGACATACTTCAAGGTGCAGTCATGATCTTAGCATAGATATGGTCTCGATCTTAATGGAGACACAGTCACAAGGTTATGATCTCCGTAAAGGTGCAGCTATGGTGAAACAGTCATGATCTCGGTGGATTTAGGTACAGATCTCATTCATATATATGGAGATCTCGTTGGTATGGTGAAGACCTCAGTGAAGTTGCAGCAATGGTGTTGCAGCAGTGATGAAGATCTTGGTGGTGTAGTAATGATGGCCTCAGTGTTATCTCAGCAATGAGGAAGAAGAGGATTGGTGTCTTGGTCTTGGAGTGGCTAAATAGATGAAGGGTCATGGTCTTGGTATTCGTCAATTGGAATCTTTATAAGAAGAATTTTGTGCAGGTTTTCCTCTCAAAGAGAGAGGTTTTGGCCCTGGCAGAAAGCCAACATCTTGTGTTCTTGTCTCTTTTGTTTTGGTAGCTATTTGATGAAATAAGAAATACACAATCTTATAATAACAAACAGAAGACTGTGCTAATAAGAAAAAGTAAAAAGTGCCTCACAAATAGTTATCATCAAGAAGAAAAATCAATTAACTTGAATGCCCTAGATTCTTCAACATGGTATCGGAGCTAAGGTGCTGAAGTCAAAGGAAGGGCAGCAAAGAGACATTCAAGTATCAAGCTTCAAGAAGGATGTCAATGAAAGGGATCAACATCTACAAAAATTAGTCCATAATAGCAGTATACAACAGCAAGAGCTTGTCTCCATAGTCATCATCAAAAGGCCATCAAGACCCTCATCAAGTTGTCCACAAAGCAAGGTAGCTCAAAGGACCTCAAAAACGAAGATCACATCATCTTAAAACAGGTTGAAACCCTAGAAGCAGTCTGATCTACACTACAAAAGAAGGCAAAGCATTTTGAAGGCAAGAAGGCATTGTCATCTTCAAGGTTATAAAAACAAGCAAGGATCATCTCCTTGCCCTAGAAGAAGATCATCCAAGAAGAAGCCCTAATACATCTTCTTCAACCATCATCAAAGTGATCAAGTGGAAGAGTTTGTCTTCACTTGTCAAGTAAGTATCCTTTCATTCTATAATAAAGTTTGGTTAAAAGACTTCGTGTTTGCAAGGAGACCTATATATCGGTTGGGTCATCAAGATTCCTTGCATAATAAAGGAGGATAGATATAGTCCCCGGAAGATAAGTCATATGAAATCAGTCCTAGGTCCTCTCATCCCTATGTAGCAGGAGAGGTGACATAAAAGAGAGATATGAAATGCTAGAAGATATACTCCCTGAAATGCAGTGAAGAAGGTGATATCCCTTAGACCTAATTGAAGGTATCAAAGAGTAAAGGAATATCTTCATAAGATCCCAATTGGGAGATGAAGATAATCATCATTGTTCTAACTGATAGGCAAGGTAACAAATGTCCATGAACAAGAAGTTTACCTCATTCAACAATTTGTTGTCTCTATTCTAGATAGAGAAAGACGAGTTGATGGCAAAAGTATTGAAGGTTAAAGGACTCAAACATGTGCAAAAAGGAAAGGGAAGTTTGGTCCTCAAACAAGACAGAATAGTATAGTTAAGATTCAATGCTATGGAAAGATTATAGAAAGAAGCTCGTATCACTGAAAGATGGAGGAAGCTGAAGAAAAGGGCCAAGGAAAGTGGGAGTAATAGATCTATACTATGATCGAGATGGTATCCCTCACAAAAGGGTCCTATCATAAGCTCCTAAATCTTGTGTTATAGATATGACCATGATAATAAGATGCATCGTGGAAGCATTAGAAAGTAAAGCTCATGACATCACCATGGGAATCATGAAGGAAAAAATCCATGATAGTCAAACATGAAGGATATAACTCTTGGGAACCTCATTGGACATTGCAGGAAAGGAAGAAGCCATCCAGGACAAGGCTCATCATACATCAAGTCAAACAGGAAACATTTGCCAGATAGGGATTACAAGATCCTCGAGATTCTTTGAAGGAATCCTCATCGAAGGGTTCACTAATCTAGAGAGGAAGCAAGTGTTTCATCAAGAACTCCAACTTATGGAATTCATGGGATGATGGTGTAATGACATGATGCAAATCAAGATCTTTTCAATCAAGGAAGTTGTCGGAAGAAGCCTAGATGACCTAAAGATAAAATGAGGTATGTATGCTTGTGTTTAATATTATAATGTCATGTTGTATGGTTGCAAGTAACAAGGATCATTACTTGTATCTTGAGAAGCATGATCAAGAGAAAAAGAATCTCCTCCTCTGAAAGGATGCAGGAAGGCATAAGTCACACTAGATGAAATCAACATAATATGTCCTCATATGAAGTATGAGGTGGTTGACTACAATTAAGAAACTCTGATTGAAAGATCCTAAGAATGGAATGTGTGAAAAAGAAAGAGATCGATATGAAACCCTGATGAAAGCGATCAACATCCAAAAGACCAAGAAGACTTGACTAGGAAATCTCCCGAAAAGATATGAAGACCCTTGACAATGGATATCTTTGGGAGATGTGTCGACATGTATGTTGGATGTTGATACCTACAGGGAGATGTCATGATGAAGAGCCATCTCGTAAGGTATGATTTTATTTAATATTATGTTTTGATTTCTTGAATAATATCTGGATGAGTTCAAGCAAGGCTACTCGAACAAGATTTGTAAGTACAAGTACAACTAGCATTCATGTGGTGGATGGAAGAAGCAAGATGAGAAAGAACTAGTCATATGAAGAAGGTTCTAGATATGTATCAAGAAGGCAACTTTCCATGAAGAAATGAATGACATGACAAACCAAGAAGGAAAGTGATCGATGGTTGATGCCCTACAAGGAAGAAGCTCAACTGAATTTCATGACATCAAGGAAAGAAGTTGATCAAGCAACTAAAGGACCCACGAAGAAGAAGTTGATGAAAAAGAAAGTCTCTTGTTAAGAGGGAGCTTGGATTGGGTCACCCCTGATTAAAAAGGAGTGATAGTTGTGTTTTTGTATTTCATGTGTCATGCACTAGACCAGGACTAATAGCCATAAGTCTTAGTGAAGCCCATGAAGAGAAATGTAGACACATGATGGATGTATCGTCCCTAGTTGAGAGGGAGAGATAGACACAACATTCTTGTCTTCATTTGGGAAGAAAGAATGGAGGATTGGGTAATCATCTGTCATTCGATGCTCTTTGAGGATGTGTAGGGCATCCAAGATAAGAGTAGGCAAGAGGACCGATATTCTTTGAGGGCTAGAAACCCAAGATAAGAATAGTCCTAGAAGGCCATACTTAGTGAACACCCCGGTGGGTATGTACCTTGAGAGACAATGATGAAGGCGTCTATAAGCATTGGTCTCACCAGCATTGTAGCTCATGTTCTCGTGGAGAGATGGAGCTATTAGTCAAGGCCTTGCATTGTGACAATGTTGGTTGATATGATGCTATAGAGATGGGATTACTAATCCAGTTCTTCTTATGAGAAATTCTTCAGATTGAGAATGACCAAGTACCATTATGAATACCTCCCTAGTTAAGACGGAGTGTTGAAGAAAGTGTAACTAGGTTCGGTCTTCATAATGACATGATCTTTGTAAACAATGAAATGAAATAAATAAAATAATTTTTTTTGTTGCATGGGTTTCATGAGCACGAAGTTTATTTGCTAGTGGCTCCCATTGAGAGCCTTAAGATTTATTATTGAGTCAAAGAGTCAATGTCATGCATGGAGAAATCTTCTTGAGCATTTGTAAAATATATATGAGTCAACCTAGTGCCTGGAAAAGTCCTCCTAAAAGACAAGCACAATCCTCTTAATGTCGGCCCGCAAAAATGAATTAAATAGCTAAAGAAGTCATGTCAGCTTGCAAAAAGAGACACATGAGTTCACTCTGTCAAGTCGACTAAATATGGAGGGCAAACCACTATATATACCCAACTAGGGTCTGCGCAAAAGAAGTGAACATGAATTCGGATTCTCTGAAATTTCGATGGGTACAATAGCTCAAATTTCAGACAAGCATCCCCGTAGTTTTTCAGATGGGTACAGAGATGAAGTCTCGGCCTCCTTGCATTCTTAAAGATCTTTGTCTTGGCATACCAAACACAGTCACAATCTCGACTTAGTTAAAGGATCTCAATGATACAGTCTCGGCATAGTTGTGGCAGGGAAGATCTCAATGCAAGAATATAGTCACAGTCTCGGTGAAGATCACAGTGCAGGAAGAAGACACAGTCATAGTCTCGGTGATGAAGGTGATTTCAAGGATCCCACAGTAGCACACACAGTCTCAGCATAATTATGATGAGAAGGTCTCATAATAACACACTCTGTCTCGACATACTTCAAGGTGCAGTCATGATCTTAGCATAGATAGGGTCTCGATCTTAATGGAGACAGAGTCATAAGGTTATGATCTCAGTAAAGGTGTAGCTATGGTGAAACAGTGATGATCTCAATGGATTTAGGTGCAGATCTCATTCATATATATGGAGATCTCATTGGTATGGTGAAGACCTTGGTGAAGGTGCAACAATGGTGTTGCAGTAGTAATGAAGATCTCGGTGGTGCAGTGGTTATGGCCTCAGTGTTATCTCATAAATGATGAAGAAGAGGATTGGTGTCTTGGTCTTGGAGTGGCTAAATAGGTGAAGGGTCATGGTCTTGGTATTCGTCAATTGGAATCTCTATAAAAAGAATTTTGTGCAGGTTTTCCTCTCAAAGAGTGAAAGGTTTTGGCCATGGCAGAAAGCCAACATCTTGTGTTCTTGTCTCTTTTGGTTTAGTAGCTATTTGATGAAATAAGAAACACACACTCTTATAATAACAAAGAGAAGATTGTGCTAATAAGAAAAAGTAAAAAGTGCCTCACAAATAGTTATCATCAAGAAGAAGAATCAATTAACTTGAATGCCCTAGATTCTTCAACAAGCAAAAGCAATAACCCTCCAGCAGATGGCGCCAGTTCTTTGAAAGCCTGCTTCTAAATCAACCCCCCTCTCTATTTGCCAAAAAATCGAGTCCATCTCCAAATGTGAAGCTGACCCACTCCATCCCATGCATCAAAGTAATCGCTCTTGCAGAGAAAATCCTCAATCAAAGGTAAGCTCTCCTATTTCTTCTACAGCAAAGAAAATTATACCTTTATGTTTCGGCTCAAAGAGGACAGGGATCTTATTTTCCAAAATGGCCCCAACTCCATCGGCCTAAGAGGTTTGTATTTGAATTATTCAATAGATGGGCATTGGAATTCGATCCTTAAATGTATGTGCCATCTGCAATTCCAGTCTTGATTCGGCTCCCCCACCTATGCCCTCATTTTTGAAATGATTAATTGCCGGAAGCAATCAGTAATATTCTAGAGATAAGTTAGATCACAAATCAAGTATGTTTGCTTGTACCTGAATTTGTGTAGCAGTAGACTTGGAGAAAGGGTTACTAGAAGCCATTAAACTCACGTTGGATAAGTCAACCCACCTTCAAAAACTTGACTGCAAAAAACTTCCATTCAGATGTAAATCTTGCCATGAATATGGCCATAAAGATTGTAATTTTGTTGCACCTCCCAACCTCCCTCTAATTCTTCAAAGTAATGGCAACAAGTTAAAAGATCATCTAGAAACAATCAGACAGCTCCATCAAAGCACCATGTCTCTTATGGAAAGCAACCATCTTTTTCGAACTACTATTCTATCTACTCCCCTTAATTCTACTACTCCACAACCCTCTTTGTAGTAAAACTTCAAAGATATAAGAGAGAATCCACCATGAAAATTTTCAAGATAAACCCTTAAACACCAAAAATATCCAAGGCATTCACCATGAACAACACAAGAAGATAGAGAGAAGAACCCTTGAGGTATGGTAACACCACCAAATACTCCTTATTCCTATCACTCTTATGCCAAATTCCCCTTGTTATTATATTATTTCCTTTTAATTATAAAGTGGACCTATTCCATTATTATCGCCACATTATATTCATTATCCCCCTGGGTATCTCCCTAGGTAACCCATATTATCCTTCCTCGGTACATTACATTCTTTGAACTTCATCAATCCAAGACATCTCAGCATTAGATATATGCCAAGTTAGCTCTAGAATCATATGCTTGGAAGAATAATTTTCATGCTCTAGTTCTTTACAAAGAAAAAAGGGATTGTTGGTCATCAATCAAATTTTGGAACTCCATTGAAATTACTAATTGTGTATTGGGATCCAAGTTTGATAAGGTACCATTCACAGCTGGAAAAAGATGTGGATTTTAATTAAAGACCCATTAAGAGAATTAGTGGATGAAATCATCATGGATTGGGATTTATTTGATCACAGGCCAATCAAAGGAAAATATACCTAGGCAAATAGAAGGCTTGGACCAGGCCATATAACTTAACACCTGTACCATTTTCTACTTTAAATCTCTTTCCTCTTAGATAATATGCATATCACCTCTTCTATCTCCCCTTTGTCGTTTCTAATAATACACTGATTTTGTTAAATCTCCTAGCAAATCTAAACTGTGGATCCATTCCTTTTCGACTTTATCCGCTTTGGCTATGGGATACTGAATCCTTAACAATGATAATTGAAGCATGGAAACTTGTCTAGGTGTCAAAAATCAAGAACACCAAACAAATGTTAAAAGCCTAAAACCATTTCCTTCCCCCCTCAAAAGAAAGAGATCATCAAATTAGGTTGAGCCCCCTTTAAACCAAGATGGAATCTCAAGAGAATACCTCAAATATGCAGGCAAAAGAAAGGGCAACAACCAACAAACTACATCAAGCGTTCAAAAAGGAGGAAGAGTCCTAATGATTGAAATCTAGAAGCTTGTGTCTGAAGGGAGGTGATAAAAACACATTTTTTTCATAGAGAAGCTAGTGCACAACAATTAAAGAATTGTGTCCAAGAAATCTCTCTAGAAAACAATGAAGGGTCATCAATTTTGAGGACATTTGTGGGTGTTACGAACAAGGTTTGTACTTAAGTTAAATACTCCAGAAGACTTGGAATATAAAGATTTCCATTGAAGATACAAAAATATAAATTAAAATGTATGAATAAGAATGATGATACAAATGAGAGTGAGGACCTGCTTATATACCCTAGGCAGGTGCCTCTCCACGGAAGTTCATGTCCCATTTAGACATGTCTCTTCAATACTAATTACTAATTAACTAATCATTATTACAATTATCATCATTATTTATATATATATTTTATTCATAACATTGTCTTTCTCCTCGAAATTTTGTGTCCTTAAAGCTTTAATGAAAAGGCTTGATCTCTTTTTTGTTTCGAATGTCTTCTCGTATTGGAACTATCATCTTCATTGATACAAGTTGATATGATCCTCTAAGTGATAAACAAAAATGTCGCACTGAAAAGAGATCAAACCATCCTAAATTAATCTTCTGTGGAATCTTGCGATGACTGGCAACTAATGATGAATTGTTATCACATGAGTGGATTGCACTGACATTAGTATCCTTTGGAGCATGAGTTTGTTGTTTATGTTCTAGGTGATACAAATTCGTAAATTTATTGAGAAGTATGTTCTTGTGATTAAGATGTAGATATGGAGTTCTTTTGGTTTGTCTTTCCCTTATCATATGTGTGGCAATATTCTGATTTACTTCATGTTACAGTGTTGTTGAGTTGGGTACAAAACTTTCACTTGGGATGTTCATAATCTGAACCACGACATCTAAGTGTGTTTTTTCTTCAATTGGCTTGTCTTCTTCTTGAGTTGTGATATTCACTAGATCAATATTTATTCCTTTCTCTTCAACTTGGACTTCTACATTCGCTACTTCCTTCTCAATAAATTGTTGCACCTTGTTTTCCAATGACTTTTTCTCCTTCTTAAGTTTCTTAATTTGTGCCAATAATTTTTCACTATGGTCTTTAAGCCAAGAGACTTCTTCATTTCTATCAGCAGTGATCTTGTCAACTTCTCTTTGCATATTTTGTAGTACTTTTTTACCTTCTTGAAAAATTACTTTTTGAAATATCTTGTATGTCTTCTGGCATTACTGAATTTGGTTTCAATGTAACATCTTGTAGTGTTTCCCGGATGCGGGTGATAGTTAACGTTTTCAGGCTGACGGGACAGGGGTCTCAGGAAGACCACGTGCCCATCACGCGCAAAGCTCAATTGGGCTGCAAAGGAGACGGTTATCCCAGGACGGTGGCTTTAATAGCCACAGGTTGGCAGACCGAAAGCATTAACGCCTCGGCCTCTCCTGGCTGCGCTTCCCCTCCCGGCTCTGTGATGGATTTGACTGCAGCTTTTATGGCGGACGACCACCGAGGTAGAGCTGAAAGCTCTATATACAGTGGCCTTATCCGCGCTCCTGGCCTCCTGCATTCTGAATTCTGCGTTCCTGCCCGCATGCAATCCGACCTCTGGGTAATCCGAATCCAATTCTTGGTTCCTGCAGGCCCAACCCTATTCTGTCACAGCTCGAACCTGTTTGTTCGGCTGAATCACTCTCTGAATCTCCCTGCCAGCATGGTTCGTGAGCGCCAACGGCTGCTGAGTCGCAGGGGCTCCAGCAGAGGGGGAACCTCACGACGCCCCGCTGCGGAGGAATCTCGCCCTCCCTGTCACTGCCCGAACTGCCATTGCTTCTGTCACTGCCCCAGCTCAGCCAACCCTCATCCTTCTCGACCTACCCAACTCCTAGAAGCCAGCTCCTCTGGCACCTCTAGTGCACCCTTCTTTGGCTCGGCCATCTTCTCTTTCGATAGCCGTCTGACCAGGCCGCGTATTAATGCTCATATCTTTGTGTTGTTTATTGACGAACCGGAGGAGGAAGGAGGCACCAGCTCTCCGCCTGTTCCAGTTCCCCCGCAAGAAGAAAGCCATGAGGCCAACGCGACACAGGAAGACAAGGGAAAGTCAGTTGAGACTCCGACCCCTCACAAGGATGGCAGCGAATTCCCACCTGCAGAGGCTGAGGAAGCTGCAACAACGGAGCTGGAGGAGGACTAGTACAGGCCCTGCCCGATAGTGGAGGAGGAGCCGGAAGAATAGCACGCGGCCCCTGTTCAGGAATTGATGTCCAGGTGTGGGCTTCTCTGGTCAGGTTTCCTCGTCCACTTGTCATTGTCGTTTTTGTGGTGTTTTGTCAAGGCTGGTTAAGTCGTCGACGTGTCTTAGTGTCAACGATTTGGGGTCGACGTGTCTTTGTGTCAATGTGTTGGGGTTCTTATGGGTATGAGAAACTTAGCCTCCGTGGCGCTCCCCTGCGTGGGATTGATGTTTATTGTTCTGGTTTTGGGTCGTCCCCTGCGAGGGATTGGTGGTCGTTGTTCTGGTTTTTGGTTCTCCCCTGCGTGGGAACTTCTTCGGTCCTCCCCTGCTGGGAATTTCTAAGTCCTCTTCGTAAGCATGGCCTAAGGGTTGAGCCCGTCTGCCAGTATCTCTGGCAGCAAGCTCCCGATGTAAAGCCTGACTGTAACTGTATTTTCATCTTTTGTACATAATAGAATAGCCTAATTCAGAGAAGAAGAAAAAAAACAAAAAACAAAAAAAACAAAAAACAAAAAACAAAAAAAACAAAAAACAAAACAAAAACAAAACAAAAAAACAAAAAAAAAAACAAAAACATCCTGTAGTGTTATTTTTTTCTTTTTGTATGAAAATGTCAAAAACTTATTTTTCGTATTTAGGATGAAGAAACCTAGGGTTTCCATCCAAAGCAAACCAAAAATAATGTCACCTTGATCACTCCATAGAGTTTGAACCGAGTATTGTGATATGAATGTATAATCTCCAATGTTTAATTGTTTGTCATATTTTTGGTTGTTATAACAATCTAATTTTTCGATTATATTTGACTCGGAAATCACTAATTGGTTTGTGATTTTAGATTTTATATCATTTTTATTTTCAGCCGGCGAGATAGCAATATCTTTTCTCGCAATAGACCCTTTAATCCTAAATAGCGTCAAGGCATAGTTATATTAAATTTCTAGGAATCTTCCTTCTTTCATTTCCAAATTAGGCCCCATTTTCCTTTGTCAAGATGAACTTAGGGTTATTTTTAAGTAACCCTTCTAATTTTTATAATAAAATATTACTCTTCCTCAAGTTAAAGAAACTTTCCCATTCACTTGAAAACTAGGGTTACACTGCCCCTTTCTTTTTATGGTTTAACTATAACTACAATGTTTTTCCTTGTACTTTTGCTTTAAATTTTTATGTTATATTTCCTTGTATATCTTATAGTATATATATGAAGACTTTTAAATACGTTTTTTTCTCTCTCTTTTATTTACTTATTTATTTTTTTTAACTTATTTTCCTCTTTTATACTTTTGAAAAACTACATACAATATAATTTGAAATATACCCTTTCTCAAATTCAAAACTTCAACCTTTATAACTCCACTAATTTAATTTAAAACTCTTAGTCCCTTAAAGTTCAACCTTCCCTCGAATAAATATATATTCAAAGCGTAATTTGGACTAATTCAATTTTCCTTGATTATCAAGCATGATTTGAGCGACCCTTTAAAATGGATTAATTGAAATACTTGGAAATTGATAGTTGTTATGAGAGGTTTCGATGGAATGGGTAGGAGCAATGGTAACATTTCATCAACGTAGTTAACTAAGCCAAATTTCAATTATTGTACTGCACATATAGAAGGGATGGCGTATATGTGTAGTGGCACTATGATATAGACACCATAGATGTGGAATGGAATGTGTTGTTTTGAACTATTTATCCAGCGATTATGTCAAATCAGAGCAGTTGTTGTTGTTAACAGAGCGAACAATTATGGTAGTGCAACCCGGTTGTTGCTATAGGTCGGTTTTGGCGGTATTCGTGCGCCAAGGTTGGCTGATAAGAGTTGGATGGAGCTACAGAGGGTCGTCGAGGTTAGCGAGGAACAACGGCGTGGTCAAGACCGACGAACAATGAATACACGGCGGTGGAGTGCAGGATCAGGTGGTAACAGCAACGGTACGGTGTTTGTGTCGGGCTTCGGTGGCAAAGCAAGGGTTGACTATCGTTTTGAATGGACGGGTCGGTGTGGCGGTAGCTAATTGTAGGCAGCAACAACTGTTTTGACATCGGTCGCTACTTGAATCGAGCAGCAATAGGTGGTCGTGGTAGGGAGTAGCAGCAAGGGAAGAGTGAGAAGGCGACGACAACTATTTTGACGTCAGTCGTTGCTTGAACCAAGCAGCAATAGGTGGTCGTGGTAGGGAGTAGTAGCAAGGGAAGAGTGAGAAGGCGGCCGCAACTGTTTTGACGTTGATCGCTGCTTGAACCGAGCAGCAATAGGTGGTCGTGGTAGGGCGTAGCAGCAAGGGAAGAGTGAGATAGGGGCAATGTAAGAAGGCAAGTTCAGTGATGGCTGTGTGCAAGATGTAGGTGCGAGATGAATCTGCAGCAGTCTGTCGCAGTGGATGGTGATAGTTGAATTTCGCGGTAGTAAGGTACCGTTGTCAGTCTGTGGGCTGAAGTCTATGACGGCAGGGGTTGTTTGGGTCAAACATCCTGTGGTGGTGGCTCGTGGCCGTGTGCAGCGAATGGACTAGGGCAGTTGGTTGAATGAGCGACAGTTGACTGTTGATGCTATCGATTTTGAATATTTCTTTATTTTTTAACCTTTATTTTTTTCAAAAAAAAATAATCTATTTTTATGTTTTGTATTTTTTTCTTTCTTTTTTATATAACTTTTTTTTCTATAATTGTTTTCCTTTTTTTAAATAAATCATTAGCTTATTTTTTTGTTTTTTTCAATATTTCCTTTCTTTTCTCTCTTCTTCTTTTATTTTTTATTTTATTTTTTATCTTTTAATTATATGGCCAAAGCCTTGATGGTGAAATGCAAAAACTCCAGACTTGTGTAGCGAAATGCTCAAATTGTGACAACAACGAAGGTGACGAAGAGTCAATGGCCAAAGGCGAGATCAAACTGGTTCTCTGTGCAGTGGTTGAGCGGCCAAACGATCAGACGACCTTCATACCAAATGTATGAACAAGGTTCGTACTTAAGTTAAATACTCCATACGACTTGGAACATAAAGATCTCCATTGAAGATACAAGAATATATATTAAAATGTATGAATAAGAATGATGATACAAATGAGAGTGAAGGTCTGCTTATATATCCTAGGCAGGTGCCTCTTCATGGAAGGTCATGTCCCATTTAGACATGCCTCTTCAGTACTAATTACTAATTAACTAATAATTACTACAATTATCATCATCATTATATATATATAAAATAGTGGGGCAGTGCACAAATATCTAGAGCTAAGTCACCTGACACGGTGACATAGGACACGAAGGACACGGAGATTCAAGTGTTGGACATGAACACGTTGACCCCCCGGAATAGGACACGCTATATATTATTTTATTAAAATATATATATA
>APFE030485540.1:0-25118 GCA_000404065.3 Pinus taeda
TTTCGAGTGATGTGTTTCTCGCATGAAGGAAGCATTATGATCATTGATCATCTTACATTCATTGGTCCTAAATCAACTCCCAATCAACCATCATACCTAAATGGTTCTTATGTGTAAGCATTATCACCCCCGCCACATTTTAGTTACGTGGCCACCTGTTCCATGCCCACATCTGCTGATGATCTAGTAGGTGATGTAGTACATCATGTATTGGGGGCATTGGAGCCTGTTTTTTCATTTGGATCCCTAAATATGTATCCCTTCTAGAGTGTTATTCTCCCATATGATAAGAATCTCTTGGAAGCTATGACCTTTTTTGGTTTGTGATCAAGGTCTTTGGAGCAGAGTTCGTTGTCTTGCATCAAGCTCGTTAAAAAATGAAACAAGGGCCATGAGGATAGTTCTTTTACTGTGTCAACCTCGTTAAAAAATGAAACAAGACGTCATGGGCATGGTTCTTTTCATGTGTCAAGCTTGTTAAAAAATGACACAAATCCCATTCCAATTCGAGTCTTTGATTAGATCTCATGAGTGAGCCTTCATTCCATCCACCTATTAGTATCCAGTAGTCTACTTAGGTGAATGAAATGAAGCTTGGGGGGCATGTACCTCATATTGAGTCATTATGTTGGGGGCATGCAAACTTATCTCAAGCATAGTTTATCTTTGTTTCAAGCTTGTGTAAAAATGAAACCAAACCCAAGCATAGTTTGTTTCCATTTCAAGCTTGAGTAAAAATGAAACCAAATCCAAGCATAGCTTTTTCCCATGTTTCAGGCTTGTGAAAAAATGAAACCATATTCAAGTATACTTGAGCATAGTTTCTCATGTTTCAAGCTTGCGTAAAATGAAACCATTCCCCCTTTACCTCTCATGATTATCGTTTTTATTAGCTTATTTTTGGAAAATGAGCCTTGGTTTTTCCTTTCCATCGTCACCATCTCTTTGGCCGATCATACGCTTTCACTTAGTTGTTTTACCCTTGCCTGAGGAACATCCGTAATGAGTGGTCTTATTAGCCAACCTCTTGACCTTTACATGTTTTGAGTTGTTCCATCATGACCAGAACCACTTTCTATCCTTTTACACCACTCGTTCTTCCAATTGGAGTCATCTTTCAACTCTCGAAATATGAAAATATTCTCGATCACTTGTCTTTTCGAACTCGTAAAAGTAAATGAAAAGACGTCTACTCAGTATAAGTTTAAGCCTTTTTCGGACTGAGATAGACTAGCTACGAAAAAGGAATACCTTAGTCAAACATGGCTAAGAGGTTCTCTTGAATATTGTTTTCTACCTTTTCGGATTCCAGAGACTATCTATGAAAAGGGACCTTTGGAGTTTTCTTTTTTGCCTCTTTTTCAAACTCTCTAAACATGAAAAATATGTCGAGTTTCACCTTCGTTGGACTCGTAAAACTTAAACGTCTTAGGACTTGTCACCATGACGAGATCGAGTTTCTCCTTCCTAGGATTCGTTAAACTTACTAGGATGGATTCATCCGAAGGATGAACTTATATGGCAAGTATATGCCATCCCCTTCAAGGTTGTGATAAAAAATAATGGGTTACTCACTAGAAATTGTGGGAGAAAATGAAAGAGAATATCTTTTGTATTTTGTGTAAAGGTAGCATGTCACTCTTGAACATGACACTTATCTGTTGCTCATGTTAGGTTTGGGATATCCTCACTTTGTCACTTGCCTTCCTGGGTTTGGGAATTCCATTTTGCCTCTCATTTAATTATACTACTTCATCGTCATGACCTTTGATCCCATGTTGAGTCAAATGTTTCCAAACTCTAGAGTCGTGTCGCTGATATTTTCAAGAGAAATCCTATCTGCAGTTTTTACCACTTATACACTACCTGACCTTTTTGCCATAGTCCTGAATCACACTTACCTACTCTATTATATCCTTTGTTTCATGTCGATGATGTGCGATACATTATGGCCCTCCTTCGATGGATCGCTTCATGTTGACTTTAGCTCATTATCCAGGAAGATGATCTAGAAACTCCCTTCCAATACCTTGGAGCTTGCATGCCTCAATGGCAATTTCTTCACATTCAACGACAGGTTTACATCATTGGCTTTCAATCGAATGATTCTACGGGTGTTCGAATTCAACTTCATTGTTCACACTTGTGGTTTGTGATGATTGTACCTTGAGAGCCATTATCATTATTGATAGTTTCTCTCGTGCCTGTTAACGATTTACATCATTGACCGGTAATTAGGTGATTTCTGCCATGTTTGACATTAACCCATCTATTCACATGGTTAGATTTGTACTTTGGTCTGGATAGAGATGAAGATCATGGATTTCATCTGATAAGTCCAATTTGTGAGGATTTATTGAGTATTCATGATTGTATACATGATCCTTTTCATATGGATGGTTGCGTCCATGTCGTGGATCCATAGACATGATCCTTTTCATATGGATGGTTGCGTCCATGCCGTGGATCCATAGACATGATCCTTTCTAGTTGGATGGTTGCGTCCATGCCATGGGTCCATACATATGATCCTTTCTAGTCGGATGGTTGTGTCCATGTCGTGGGCCCATACCCATGATCCTTTCTAGTTGGATGGTTGCACCCATGTTGTGGATTCATGTATTATTAGATGCCTATTTATAGATGTATCATTAGGCATGCTTTTATAAGAGATATCATATATGTATATGTATATGCTTGATTTGCATGTCTCCTAGCGGTGTTTTTCCGGTCCTTGCCTTGGCTTGTAAAGCATTTCACCCATCACTCCATGTTATGCCTTCATTCTTTAGGGGGCATCCGTTACACAGTATTTTGTCACACCTCCTGCTCCACATCCTGAAGTACCAAAACATTGACAATTGTGAAGTGTACTCATCATGGAACACATACTAAAACATCCAAGAAGAATGGAATAAAAACTACCCTGAGTCAATTCTGGAGAAGATTGACTAAAACCCTAAATTTCGGGACCAACGCTCTTTGCTCCACTGCTTTACCGTGCTGATGGAAGGTTGCAGTTCTTTGACCTAGTGCTGCCAACGTAGGTTTTGATATGAAAACCCACGTTGAACCTCTACTATCAGGTTTTCTCAAAATGGAGGAGAAGCTTCGTATGCTGGAAACTTCAAGAAACAGTGAGTTGGATGTTGTTGGGTAGAGATATGGTCGAGCTCTCTCATTTGGAGCTCTTGATCCTACCTTTATGGGCCTTCCCCTTGAGATGTGGACCTTCCTACCTCTTTTGTGGATCTCTAACTCCCTCTCCCTTCCTATAAATCAAATCCCCTCCATTCCCAAATGGTTGGTCATTTATTGTCTGCATTCCTATACTGAGATTATGCCTAAATGTTGCCCGTCTAACTTGGAGGAGGAGTGCTTGAAGAGTCTTGGCTCGGACTTGGAGATCCACTAAAATGAGGTCTCCAACATCAAGGAAATGGTTGTATGCTTCCCTTTTTTATTCATTAATATATACATCTGAAGTTCACTTTCCATAAATGTCTAAATATTTATGCATTTAGCTTGATACTCCTTGATTTATCAAGTAGTTTATGTTTGATATATACTATGTATGCTCTTGTATCTTGTATTGTCTTTTCATCTCTTTCACAGATACTCAAACGTAAGGATAAGCAAGGAGCAAGCCTGGAAGCTAAGGGATCGAAGCCATCACTAAAGGATTGAGAAATTAGCATCAGAGAGAGGTAGGTTTCTCTCTCTCTACATTTTTAAACATAAGCTAGGAAAATTTGCATTGGTTTGTTCAGTTTGTTGCTAGACCCACTCATTGGGCTAGAGAGATTGCCTAAATCCATAGAGGGGATTTATCTTCACAACAAGCCACAAGATGTCATAGCCATGAACACAGATCCAACCATCAAAATGGCTTTTGAACAAGTAGAGTGTATGAGGTTTTATGAAAGGATTCAGGGGTATCATCTATAGTTGAAAAAGGAGTTTGTTGGGGGTTTTGATGGTTTACATGTAAGCATTAACTTTTACAGTCTCTACTCAGTCAATAGTTGACGCTACTGAGATCCATTTGAATGGAGAGGAGTGGTTCAAAGGTATGGAGTTTAATTTGGTTGATTTCAAAGACTTTCTCAAACCAAAACACCGGAAAGGATATGGTTCTGCTATTCCAAGAAGCCATCTACAAGACCATCATAGAAAACTTTTGGAAGTAATTCAAAGGTACTTCACATGTGAAGGGAGGTTCAATAAAGTGTATCACTATCACAGTAGGCTCTTAATGCACTTTACTAGCAAGAAACCTTTGAATCTTCCTTATTATTTTTTTAGGATTCTATGTAAGATCGCTAACAGAGTTCAAGCAAAAGGAAATCACATTGAAGCTAGTTTGTTTCATTTTTCATTAACCAAATTGCTTGTGATAAAGGAGCTTGAGAAGAAGGAGCAGTAATGGTAGGAGTTTTTGGTTTCTTCAGGATGGGTAGCACAATCTTCAAATAGCCGAAAGACCAAGAAATACACCCCATCAGTCGTGATTAAAGAAGCTTCACCTATAGCAGCAAGCTCAGTCAAAAATCCTTTAACTAAAATCAAACCAGTTGATAAGAAAAGTGCTAAGAAGTTTCATTTCTCACCTGAAGCAAAAAAAGTGGCAAGAGTACCAAGAAAAAGAGTTACAACCAAGAGGTTTCCTATAGGTCATCCATTTACACCTATTCAAGTTGTTGAATCAGAAAGTACACAGAAGGGAGTGGAAATTGATGAAAAGGACCAGAAAATTGGAAATTTACAAGATCATTTGGATAAGGCCCATCTGAAAATAGCATATTTGCAGCAAGAGAATATGGTACTTAGGCATAAAGTATCACAAGAAACTATTCATCCCAGTGAAGGAGAGCCATCAAAGAAAAAATTAACACATGCTGACAAAGGCAAAGGCAAACTGGTCATTGATGTTGAAGAGTTAAAGGAGGCAGTTGAGCAGTCAAGGATACCTAGAACTAGGTCTACTGCCAAGGTGAAAATGCAAGTAAAGGAGACTATTCAGCCTGAACAGAAGATGGTTTTTGATGAGCAGAAATAATTTGAGAAGCTACTGGAACAGCTTGAAGGAGTTCAACAATAGGTGGACCAGCTTGCAGAAAAGTATCATGGGGATAAGTTGTATTTGTTTAGGCAGTTATAAATTATTGAGTCGGTCCTTGACAAGGTTAAATATAAATTGAAGTGGACCTTGTCTTTGCATAGGCAAGTGAAAATTTTGTATATACAAAATTTGGTGTTAAAAAGAAGGCTCATATTGGTAAATCAAAAGCTCACTGAGGCTAAGAAATGAAAGATAGGTAAGTTGGACATAGTTGCAGAGGCTAGCACAAAGGTGAATCTTCAGAAGGAGGGTGCCAATCAACTCTAAAGTTTGTCTTTTGCTCAGAAATAAGTTAGTTTTTATGAAGCATGTAAAATGCAGCAAGGACTTGTTGCAATTTTGTATAAGCTTTGATACTGGTGGGGTGGTGAATTTTGAAGGTTTGATTTTCATAAGGGTAGTTATATGAAGGTTACAAAATTCACATTGATGCTTCCAACATTTTATATCAGATAAAATTCACCTTATGTTCAGATTTTTGAAGGCGCTGCAAAAGGAGATAGTCTTGCTACGAAAGTGGGGGATATTCCAAAGGGAGGTTTGCAATCACTTTGAATCTTATCTAAGAGGTTCAATAACATCACAGGGATATTTGAAGCATGTCCGTTTGCTTATTTTCTACAGACTAAGGTTGCAACCATACAAAACATGGAGGCTACTTCATTTTGTTGTGAAACTGCCTAATGCGATGCAAGTCTGGACAGTTAGCACCATTTCATTTCAAAATTCGAATTCTTGACTTATAGAAGCAGTTTCGAGGAGTTGAATAGGTTTCTAGTAGCATTAAGTCATGTAATTAAAGTAGTTAAGCAAATATTCCATTTAGTTAATGTTTTAAAGATTTATTGGTCGATAAGAAAACCAGTCCTATTTTTCAGTATATGTACTAAAAATTTGATGTATTTAGTTAAAAGTTTGTTTTGGTAAATGATTTCAACCACCTAGAGTGGGATATCGAACCTCATGATGTATTTAAAGATGAAAAACATGGTAATGGGTTATGTGGGTTAGATTAGAAAAGAACGGACTTTTGTGGATTGTATTATTTGAAAACTTTGCGAGTGAATGAATGAAATTTAGAAGGTGATTTGCAAGGATTCATATGTCAATATCTTGGTGGTTTATACTCCTTTGATATTGTAAGTTATCCCATGTATTTACATTTTTTAAATGTGTATCTTCTTGCTTGAAAAACCAGATGTTTAATTCAAAATTCATCTTTCATGATGCTCTGATTTAGTTTTTCAAGTTATCATTGTTTCAATCTTGAAGCAACAATTTAGAATTCATCTATGATATTGTTGCTCTATGTGTTGCATTTCATATTTCTACACTCACCCTCTACAATGATTTAACCTAAATTCTACCACCAAGGTTGCCTACCTTGCCCCTATGGAGAAATCCTTTTCTCTTTCCATCATCTCACTGGACAAAAATAGATTTGACATGACTCCATGCCCAATGGATCTATATCTTTCCTCATCAACAGACCTTTGAAAACAAACATTTATTTAAATTTATACCTAGCCTAATATCAGATTGATTAAGTAATCTAAGTGAGAGAGCCCTCTCCAAGGCTAGAAGGGTTAGATTCTAACCTAGAAGTGGTTTGTGGTTACCTCTAAAATTTCTCTCCTCAACCTAGGGAAATCACGGAGTGCTAACATATCCCATAACTCATATTGACCAAAAAATCAAATTGGTACTTGTAATGCCTCTTTAGAGAGCCCATCAGCCCATTGATTCAATTCTCTGCATAAATCTGTGTAAGTTGTCCACTTAAACGACTCCCTTTCTGGGGTAATTTCTTTAATGATATTATTCATATTTGGGACATTGACCTCTATGATTTTATTTACCCAATCGGAAACCAATTTGGAATTAACCATAACCTGTAAATTTTTAATTACCAAGTGAATTTTTGTATACAGAAGAACCTATAGACTTGTAAATATACTTTCGTACTAAATACATGACCTAGAGCATAACAAAGAAGACAATGATCATTTTGCTTTAAATAGAGAACACTGTCAACCCCACATTGTGGAGGATCTCCTTGGGTAGTGTCATTGAAGAATCCCCATGGAATCTATTTGTCCAAATCAATCATAACTTGGACCCTTGTCTTCTTCCTTTTTGGCTCTGCCCAAAATTCTTTTTCTAGTCTCTCTATGATACCACTTATCACTTCAGGTGGTATGTGTTTGTTATGGAAAATGACCTAATTGTGCATCCACCAAATATTATTTATGAAGATAGCAAAGAAAGCCTAGTAAAATTGCATCGAGTGGTCTAATACCCAATATTGAGTGCATTCCTCTAATGGTTATTTATTCCAACAAGCAGACATCAGATAAAAACCCAAACAGAGGATACTCAAAGCCATTTATAAAGGGACATGAAATGAAAGTATGAGAGATGAAATTTTCCTCCACAAAGCCTAAGGCGCAATGATTTGAACCATACCAACCTCTTTTGAGTATATTATCCCTTGTTAGCATTTTATTGTTCATTGTCAATCATAATATCAATTTGAATTTGAGTGTACAAGAGTGTTTCCATAAATATATCCACCATCACTTTTGTGGTTGTGCAACATTTGACTCAAAAAAGGCCATGTAACCCAATTTTTTTGTAAATTCCCTTGAATTGGAATTCTTTGACTAGATCAAGTGATTTGGGTCATCTTCATCTAAATGAATAAGGGAAGAGAATAGAAACCTGGCATGGCCATTCCATTCAACAACTTTTGGTTCAAGAAGAGTTAAGTCAGTCGTCAATTTCCATGCTTGGCTTCCTACATAAATGTTAGATGGATATTTGGCATTGTCCAGGACATGGATATTGACAAATCTCAAAAGATAAATATAGTTATGTGAAAGACAATGATTATTTCCAACACTAAACCATGGATCCATTTCGATTTGGATGGAATGACCATTTCCAATTCTCCAAACAACCCAATTTCCAAGAAAAGGAAAGGAATTAGTGAGAGCTCTCCATACTATGGATGTGCTTTTGCAGGATTTGATTGGGTCACTATTCCATTCCACAATATATTTATCTCCTAAATATTTCATTTGTAGAGCTCATCCCAAAAGACGTGCTATTAGTGAAACACCAAAGATTACAAGTTGCCAGAGATTGATAGAAATTATGGATATTTTTAAGTCCCCCAACCTATCATTGATTTAGGCATGGCAAGAGTAGACCAAGATACAAGAGAGAAACCTCCAAACTTCGCTTTGTCAGTCCATAGCATTGAGAAATCTATAGGGCTATAGTTAGTATGTTTTCTCTTAAACTTGATAATTGTTTGTGATGGTTTTTTACTTTTTCCTACTTATTATTTTCTTCTCATATTATTATGTTATTATTTATCATCAAACAACTACCAAAACAAGAAGATTAATAGTACACGGGAACATAAGATATAAGCTGCAAGCCAGGGCCAAAACCTCTCCACTTGAGAGGAAAACCTGCAAATCTTTTCTTTTCTTATAGATTCTTCAAATGACGAATTCCAATACCTTTAAACCAAGACCAAGTTCAAACTTATTGCCAATGTTCTTCCCTTGTCCAAGTCAAATCAAGTCAAATCTCTTCCAACAGCACAACTTTCACCCTTATCTATAGAAGTTCGACCTCTATTGCAGGTTTGAAATTATTGGCCCCCAATAATAGTTGTTGTCTCACACGTGTGAGCAAACTAGTGCTTCCAAAGCTTATTTTGACCTTCGCTTGGGTTTCTCCTTATTCTAGGGCTTGAATATGACCCAGTAGACCTTCCTTTGACCTTCTTTCTATAATTCCTTCAACTTCAATCTTGCAACAGAAAAACCTTAGCCTCCTTCCTTTACACGTGTGAAAAGAGAGAGAAGACAACCCAAACACTTGTCCTTTCATCCTTGCTTCTTTGTTGCCCTTGTTATTCTTCTCCATCGCTTGAATGATTAGAGGATGAATGACATTCCAAGGAGGTCGAATTCCCTCCTATATATAAGCTTCTAAGATGGACGAAATGCCCTACTTTAGGCCAACTTCTTAGTCGTCAAGCCGACTTGGTCTTGGAGGGTATTTTGACTCTTTTAAATACAAAAATACTTCATTTTACAAGTTACAATGTGCCCAATTGGGTCTTCTTCATATGACAATGGCACTTTTGACATATTGACCCAAGGACAAGCCCTAGAAGCATTTAATGGGTGCTTGACCTCCAAAATAAAAGGCTTTGAGCATGAAACCCATGCTACAAAAACAATAATAATAATTTTCGTTTATTTTACAATATACAAGATTCAAAAGTACATTTCATATTTATGAAGACTGAACCTAATTACACATTTTTCAACACATAAAAACTGAAAACTTAACTTCTTGATTTTATTAAGGATTCCTTTAGGGACCAAAGTAATCGAAGTCCAATACACTAAGATACTTTCAAGGATCGATTTAACTATTACCAGACATCCTCCCCTTGATAATAGTTTATTCTTCAATTCCACAATGCACGTTTCCACCCTTTTGTCTAACCAAATGCAATCATCAAATCTATAGTCATTTGCTTTTAATGTGCATCCTAAATTTTTCACTCCTTCTTCTAAGGATTCAAACTAAAACTAAAATAATTGATGGATACAGGAGGAATAAACATCTAATAGATTATGGAGAATTATATAGGATTTATGATTATTTATAACCATTCTTGTAACCAATGTGAAATGATCCAGAATGTGCTTTAGGACTTAGAACAAAGCGTTATTACTCGAGATAACTAGGAAAATATCGTCCACAAATAAGAGGTGTGAGATGGTTATATATCAAGATATGTTCGCACCATTTAATTCTTCTTTAATTATGGCATCATGCATGATTCTGCTTAGAGATTCGACAAAAATAATAAAAAAAGGAGGGGGGTTAAAGGGCACCCTTTTCCAAGCCCTTGAGATGCAACGAAAAAGGAGGACATGCACCCATTTATGAGCACAACATAGCTAGGTGACTGGATGTACCAGATAATCAAATTCGCCATCTTGAGGTTCATGCCAAGTTGTATCGGTACAAGCCTTATGAATGTCCAATTTTCCCTATCATATGCTTTAGAGAGGTCTATCTTGATGGCAACAACATTTAGATTCTTAGTCTTCATGGAATGAAGAGTTTCTTACGCAAGTGATACCATGTCATGTATTTTCCTATTTTGAAGAATTGTGGATTGCTCTTTTGATATAATCTCGCTAAGCATAAGATTTAATCTAGTGCCTACAATTTTTTATATTAATTTGTATATTAAAATGCAGTAGGAGATAGAGTGAAAGTCATCAAAATATTCAACATTTTTAACTTTCAGGACCAATGCGATGAAAGTTAAGTTTAGAGATCCCAAGACTTTGTCCATGGCTTGTGATTCTCTAATGACCTTACGAATATCCTCTTTAATGAGATCGAAGAAGCCTAAAAAAACTTTGTTGTCAATCCATCTGAACTAGGACACTTACCTCTTTGCATACAAGAGATAGTTGCCAAGAGCTCATTGTCTGGAACATCAGTATAAAATGAATTGTTCATCTCATCTTATATAGTTTGGGGAAACATGGAAAAGGCTTCTAAAATATTATGAATGGATGACCTTCAGATTGTTTAAAAAGAGACTTGAAATAATAGGGTCCTAACTTCGCAATATCTTAAAAGGATGTGAAGGATGTTACATTTTGATCCTTGATGGATCGTATCATATTCATGTTTTTACTCATGTTGGAAAAAATTTGATATACCTTGGTGTTGTTGTCCCACTCCTTAATCCATATAGCATGACTTCTTAAACGCCATGTTTCTTCTTCCCTAGCGAGGAGCCCCCTCTTCCTGCATTCCATATTACGTAGATTTTTTGTGAACACATTATAGAATAGACATGCATCATTTGAGGAGTATATGTCATGAATATTATGTTCTAGATCCTTCAATTCAACCTTCGCTTTTGCTTGATACTCCTTAGCCCAAATTCTAGATTTGTTTTTTTACCATCTTCAAGTCGTGTGACATTTGATACGTTAAGGTCACAGGGTGATTCTAGCTAAGGGGAACCCACGAGGTTTCAATCATTTTATTATACTCCTCTTCTCTAAGCTATGTGTGGTTGAAACAAAAGGGAATGGGAGATTTCAAATTGACCTTAACGATTTCCAGGAGTATCAGACAATGATCCAAAATACCACCATCTTCGACCTAGGTTTTCATTTTGATGTTAGTGGAGAAGAAAACAATGGAAATAAGAAATCAATCAATTATTTTAGCTATCACTTCCTCATTAGACCTAGAATTCCTCCACATAGGAGTGAGAGAGAGGTTCCATATCAATGAGATTAGAAGAGCTAATAAAATGAGAAAAGTATTCTTCCATTGGATCTTTTTGGCCTTGTTTCACCACACGTCCCTAATTGTGGTTGTGAACTTGATGTCGCTACCTAATATAATATGATGAATGTTGATAAATCTAAACACATCCAAGTTATCCCAAAAGGGTTTTAAATCCACATAAGGGCCATAAACATTCATAATTGCAATATTTAGATTTAATTCGAGAACCTCAATTTCCATGCAAATGTATCGTGATGTAATTGATGACGAGGGAAGATCAAAAGAAGAGTTCCAAGATGTGATTAAACTCCTGGATTGTCCCAAGGAATTGACGACCATAAAAGACCAATTATGAAGCCATGAAGCCATAATGTACTTAGCTTTATCACTATTGATCATCATTTCTTGAATCATTATGAGATTAGGCTTATTATTATGAATAAGCCTCTTGAGGGTTAATATTTTGGGATTGCCACCGAACCACCTCCGATTTAATAATCAAATATTTATTTATAACTCTGCAGGGGGCATCTCACTCTAAGTGCCATATCAATTGTGGTTTATTTTCCATCATTGTGCCAAGAGGTGCATTCTATAGCCCATATGGAGGTGATGTGTAAGTTTGTCCATCCAATAAATAAAAATAATAAAAAAATTACTCAATACAAATTAACATCGACTTAAATAAAAATCAAAATACCCATATAAATATAAAATTATTCATCATACTTATAAACAGATTAATAATATAGCCTTATAAATAAAAACCTAAAAATAGATTAATACAATAATTGATTGATTTGTGTTTGGATTCGTTGGATTTCTAGGTCTTCTTAGTTGACTCCATTTCCAAGTAAGAACGAATAAAACATATGAAACCAATGTTATACTAAAACCGTGATGAAACCAGAGTGTCATGAGTGATTACAATTGCACATTTTATCTAAACCTTGACTCTGATATGTTTGTGAACTAGCTTTGCTCCCGTGGTTGCAATTGGCATTTTAATTACTGGTCGAGAGTAGCCAAGTTACACAAATAGAACTTGACAAAAGGGAGCATGGAGCATGTTTATTATATCAACTTAAGTAATGTAAATAACTTAAATTTCAAAGTAATTTCAAAGTTCCGGGTTAAATTTCATGGCAACATTTTAAAGTTCTAGCTTAAATATTTAATTGAAACATTTATAATATTCTTACATTATCTAGGCAAATTAAAGTGCAAATTCGTACACTCAAATTTCATTCCCATTTTAGGTTTAACTTTACATTTAGATAAAACTTTGAAATGTTGTCATGTATATTGATGAGTCAACCATTTTAGTTTTAATTGACTCACTTTGCAATTTATAATTTTCATATTTCAAATAACAACACAAATGTTACCTACGAAGATTAAACTTATTGTCTTCCAACAATTGCACTTGCTCTTGTCGGTTATGAGTTTACCATTTTAGTAGTCTACATGGCAGGTTTCTCAACATATTAAGATTGCTCGCAGTGTACGAAATTTATCGATACACAAGTAGGGTGTCAGCGCTCTATCATAAAGAAATGAATAAAAATGTTTTTCTTTTATTCGGGTTTTTGTTTTAATCGACAACAAGTAGACTTCTTAATACATTTAAAATTACTTTTATTGAATGGGAAATCAGTCATGTGCGTCCATGATCATCCATCTTAAATAAAACCAGAACCTCATCTTTACGTTAATCTTAAATAAAATTTTACAACTTGAACAAGTTTAAAGGCGTTGACAAATTGTATTTCATAGTTATAACACTTAACACTTGATTTCATTTTCTCTTTGTTCTTTTAAGGTCAAGTTTAATTGTGGCTCATAATATCATTATAATTTACAAAGCTTTCAAATTATCTAATCTGCAATGTCTTTACATTTTTCTATTAAGCAACTTAGTTTATATAATTCTATTAAGCAACTTAGTTTATATAAAAGAATAATAGACACATTTTAATTCTAAAATCTATTCATTTTAATAATATACTAATAATAAAATATATATATTAACATGTATATTAGATTATTAATTCATGTATAATATAATATTAAATATTATAAATATATATATTAAATATTATTAATATTTTATATTAATTGTTAAATATTAATTAGTTTTATATATAATGTTTATTAATATTGAATATTATATTCCCAAACGTTGTAGAGAAGCCTCCATTATCCCTTCATTTGCCTGCATCAAACACAACCTCGAAAACTCGAGGAATAATAACATTTTTGCTAAAGCCAACCAAGCTCTCCTCCGTTCAGAAATTAGTGAAATCCGTACTGAACTTAACCTATTAAACAATAAAGCTTTCGACCTACACTTAATTTTATCTAACCACATAGATCTTGTGCTCTGGTCTAGAATAGACGCCTGTTGAGCATTAAAATCTCTTAAAATTGAAGAACAAAAGAGCCTCAAACAGACCCTAAATTTTGAAAAACTGAATAAGAAAGCTATCACCTATCCTAACTCTTTGATAACAGCCAACGAATCTCAGTCTCGATCCAAGATAAACCCTACGCAAATCTCCTTTCTAAATTCCCTCATTTCGAATGAAACCAGGCCACTGTCAAAACACAATTCGGTGGGAGAAACGACATTCACTCATGTAACCAACATTGTTCAAGCAAATATGACTATAACAAAGGCTGCAACGGCTCCAAAATCTGGGAAGCAAAATAAATCCCTTCAATCTCTATCCAAGATAAACCCAACCCAAACGGATGTAACCAGGAATCACAACTCGGTGGTAGAAACGATAATCAATGTAACTAGCGTTGCTCCTCAAGTGAATACGAAGGTTGTAACAATTGTAGAATCCGTGAAGCAATATGAATCAACTCTGAAATGCGTAGTTAATGATAGGACTGCACAGAAGCTTAATTCGAATTGTGGGTATTTGGATATTGATTCGGCTTCAAACAAGGATGACAAGGCTTTGAGTTCGATAATAGACAGCGGGTCTGCGAAAAGGAGAACAACTCCATCGAACAAGAGGAAATACAATTCCAGCGAATCCATTAACGAGCCCAAGGTAGATGCAACATTACCCCAAACTTCCATGTCTCATTCGATAATGGACAACGACTGTATGAAGATGAGAATAGCTCCAGCAAATGCGGTAACGAGATCATGGTAGATATAACATTATCCCAAGCTGAGGTTGAATCCACGAAAATTGAGATAACAAATGATGTTTGTGAGAAGGGGATAGCATCATCGTACGCTGAGAAAGTAGGTAAGCATATCGTAAATCTATCCAGCCCCCAGATTGACCAAAGTCACTTTAGGTTTGCTTGAAAGAGGTTTGAATTTTGCCATTTCTCCTACCATCCTTAAAGAAGACATTTTGTGCAACATTGAGTATGGATTAAGGATTTACCAAACAACATTAAAGAAATTGTTAGACAAGATTGCTCCATCATCCATCGAAGAGCCAAACCTCCCAAAAGCAACATTTCCAAACATGAATATCTTGCCCCTTAACCAAAACCCTAATATTGTGGTTTTGAAATCTGACAAAGGTGGTGCGATTTTTATAATGAACACAAAGGATTACAATGAGAAGATGCTAGACCACCTGACTAACAGTGGCTATTACATTAAATTAAAAAAGAATCCCATAAGAAAGGTATCCAAAGTCGTTAATAACGTAATAAAATCTAGCAAAGAACACAACATTAAGAATCTTATTGAAACCAATCCCTACACCCCTAGGATTTATGGAGCCCCCAAAATTCACAAAGAAGGTATCCCATAAGACCCATTGTCAACACCATTGGAGGTCCCACTTACCATCTCGGCAAATATCTTGCTAAAAAACTTAAACCCTTGGTGGGGAATACTAGTTCTTTTGTCAAAGATTCCAATCACTTCATTAATGAAATCAAGCAGATAAAACTTGGCAAAATGACATCTTGGTGAGTTTTGATGTGAAATCGATTTATACTAATATTCCCATAGGTGAAGCCATGGAGGTAATCCAAAAATTTATTGACCCTGACATAGCCAAATTAGTAGAAGTTTACCTGAGATCAACCTCTTTCAGTTATAAAGATGACATATATGAGCATACCTGCAGTGTAGCTATGGGATCACCTCTGTCTCCCATCATTGCCAAATTTTTTATGGAACATTTCGAAACTAAAGCCATTGAGTCTTCACCATTAAAACCTAAGCTTTGGAAAAGATTTGTCAATGACACCTATATTATTTGGCCTCGTGGAAAAGAAAAACTAGACATTTTCCTGAAACACCTTAACAGTCAATCTAATTATATCCAATTTACTATGGAAGTAGAGGAGAATGGGAGCCTTCCCTTTCTTGACATCCTAATCAAAAGAAACCAAGATGGCTCAATATCTCACCAGGTCTATCGTAAGAAAACCCACACAGAGCATTACCTTCATGCCAACTCACACCATCATCTTGCTCAAAAACTAGGGGTTCTCAACACTCTTGCTACCAAGGTTGTTCGCATTTCAGATCAGGATCATTTTGAACAAGAGAAGAACCATCTTATGAATGTTTTTTGAAAAGAATGGATATAGAAGACACTAAGGAATCAAAGCTTTCAAGAAGGCTGAGAATCCTAAAAACAAACAACCTATGGATGAGTGTGCTGGAAAGGTCAACCTCCCCTACATATTGGGCACCACTGATAAAAATTCATATATTTTAAAGAAGAACAACATACAAAACACCTTTAAACCTATGAGCACCATTAGCAGATGCCTAAAATCAGTTAAAGATCTCATTGATCCTAAATGCTAGAAAGGGGTTTATTTGATTCCTTGTTCTTGTGGAAAAACCTACATTGGTGAGACCAGTCGATCAATCTCAACTAGGATTCAAGAGCATGCAGCTGACATTAACCATAACTGTTCCAAAACCTCAGCTTCAGCTGAGCACTCCGATAAAACCAATCATCATATTTATATTGAAAACTCTTGTGTTGTGGCCAAAATTGACCATTATCACCATAGGAAATTCAGAGAAGCTATCGAAATAGGTAAACACCCTAACAACCTTAACCATGATGATGGTTGGAAAATTAGTGATAATTGGATCCCGACTCTTACCTCTAATCCCGCATTCTCCTAAATGTTCCCCGCCTTCTTATCCCTCAACTTGAACTCCATGATCTTCCTTTTTATGACACTAGCCCTAAATTCATTAAACCTTTTTCTTTAAATCACCAAGAATAAACACTTTTTATAATTATTATTTTAAGTCATTTCAAAAAAAAATTAATTTTTTTTAATCTAATAACTTTAGTTTAATTTAATCCAATCTCAATCATCATTCAATTCTAAAATAAAAATCTTTATAATTTAGTTATCAATAGTTTATAGAAATATAATTGAAGTTTACAAACATTTAATCTTTGCAACATCATTCACAAAAATATTAAAGCGTAAAAAAAAATTACTTAATTTAATTCAAAATATTAAATTCATTTTTGGAATTAATAATAAAAATTAATTTATTGTGCATAACAATAAATTGGTTTTTTTAATCATTATTAGTCACTAGATATTAATTATTATTTTATTTTTAATCATTCAATCATAACTTAAAATTAAGATAATTCATACCACTTATTACTAAAATAAAATAATGACTATTTAATTAAAAAAATGCATATCATTAATATTCATTTCAACCATATAACTAATAAAAATTAATTAATTATACAGATAATCATTAGTTAGTTGATAATCACTAATTAATATTAATAATTCTAATCCTAATTTTAATCTAAAAAGAAACTCGATATTAATTAGAAATAAACAAAACTAAAATTATTATATTTAATAATAAATTTAAATAACAACTTATAATTAAACTGAATTACATCATCAACCTGTCCTAATATCCTTTCCATCCAACCCTACTATTTAAACCCTATGAGTTCTGACTTATTCACTCATGGGTCTAATCTTGATGATGACCACAGAGTTGTTTCGAAACGTGATTTCCAACAAACATGATGCAATGACTCAGAAGATACAGTACATAGAAATAATTACTATTTATATACATTATTAATTAGAAGAAGGAAAAGGAGGAGAGAGGAAGGGAAGAGATGAGTTGAGGGGGGGGGGAGGGAAGAACAATTTAATATATAATAATTTATAGAGAGAGAGCAGAGAGAAGAGAGAGGAGAGAGAGAGAGGAGAGAAGGGGAAGAGGGAGGGAGATAAAGATTGTTAGATATGGAGAAAGTGTATGTATATTTGGGGAGTGAGATAGAGAGACAAAGAAGGAGAGATAGAGGGAGATAGAGATATAGATGAAGGGGGGAGAGGGAAGAAGAGAGAAATAGAGAGGGAGGGAGGCGGAGATGGATAAATATAAAATTTTAGTAGTATTAATGATAATATTAATATAAAGAGAGGAAGGAAGAGAGAGAATGAGAGAGGGATTGGGATATAGATGGATTTGGATGAGGAGAGAGGGAGGGAAGAACAAAGACATAGAGAGTGAAATGTGGGGATAGAGAGAGAGAGTGAGGGAGAAAGGACAGTAGGAGGGAAGAGAGAGAGAGGGAGAGAAAATAGATATGGAGAGATATAAATAGATATGGAGAGAGAGAGATAGTGTTATCAACCTATTTTTCTCCCTAAGGTTAGTACCTATGAGTCATCATGCTAATTGACCTTTTTTCAGGCCTTGGCCACTCTTTTTCCAATGTTAAGCCCCAACCACACAAATCCTGGCTTATGTGTGTAGTTGGAACCTTCCAACCACACAGAGGACACACTGTACGAGTGGTTAGAACTTAAACTTCATTGTCTTGTTTCTGCGGTTGAGGGACTTCTTCTAGAGATTTGTGGTTCCTAAGATATCAGTTTGACTCATCACTTTATCCTATCCATTTGAGCTAGTTGGGACTCATTATAGAGAAGCTTATCTAACTTCTCTTTGTCCTAAGCGACTACATTCATCCTCCTGGGAGTCGTCTTCTTCCCATTTATATTGGGCCATCTTAAAGGGTGATACTAGTTCTAAGAGTTTTGGAGAGTGAGTTTGGGGGAGTCTATGTCTAATCCAGGAGGATCTCAAGACACTAAGGGGATGGATAAGGCTCAAAATTTAGAATGGTAGAAAGGAGAATTTGGTGGCATCGGTTAAGAGGGCTCATCTTCCTAATCGCGATGACGCGAACGGTTCGTCAATCTGAGCTCGTATGCAAAGGATAGAGCTCTTCAAAGATTGATATGGCAGGGGAAAAATGGGGCCCACAGTGTGCCACATGGCATCCCAGTCAGCACGTGGGACCCACATGGAAGCCTTCAAGTCTTGACACTTGGCATCCCTCCAGTGGCTTCCTAAACCTGCACAAGAAAACATGGGATATTTTGGTTATAACTAAAATTTTTATATAGCTATCCAAATTAACTATATAAATAAAAATATATATAACCAAATCTAAAACATAACCAAAATATATGTATATATATATCAAACGAAACAAACCATATAATATATGGTTATATCATATACCATATATTATTAAACAAACTTTAATATATATAACCCAACCGTTATGGTATATAGTTAAAACCAAAACTATAATATGTATCTCCAACCGTTTGATAACACAAAACGTATATGGTGGAGTATGGTACGGGGGAAACCATATAAAGTTAAACCAAACGATCAACGATGGGTACGTTGTGGCTTGAGTAGGTAGCCACGTAGGTGGTCCGGCCACCCAAAGCCACCCACCATACCAAATATATCACATGGATAATCGCCGACCAAATAAGTTAATGCATTTTGTATGGTGTTGGTTAGAAAGGGATGGGTGCGGGTCCCGTGAAGTACGGGCCCATCCCCCAACAATGATATAAAAATATATGGGTTATATATGGTTGTATATAGTATGCGGTTGGGGTAAATTTATATGTGTGTAAAAATAAACCATGACAACTTTTTATGGTATATCCGCCCATATTATTACTTAAACATAAGATTTTTGTCAGCATGGGGGGAGAGCATAGGTACAACAACCTAGGCACGGAAATCAAAATAGAGGCAGTGGAACCCTGAGCATTCAGAAAACACTGGTGGAACCATGCTTCGCTGAATTTTGGCAGGAGGGTGATTTGGGTCCAGTCTCAGAATTGGGCAAGTTTTATATCGATTTTGCACCTCTCAGCGACAGGAATCCAACGGTGGTGTCAGTTTCTGCAACAGAGCTCTCCAATTTTCGGGGCATTTTCAGCATGGAGGTATAATGCTCCATTTTTTAACTGATGAATGTAACTTCTTTTGATGCCATTTTTAATGAATGAAGACCTCCCCATTGATCGAGCAAGGCCCGGAGACGTAGTCCAGGAGGGACAAACTCCGTTATCAAGTTCTTGTCTTCTTGTCTTCTTATGCTCTTCTTCTTCTTTCTCTCATATGTGCACATTTAAAGTTTCTCTTTGGTTAAGCTACAAACTGTGTATGTAATTCTTTTAATGCATCTATAAACAAAAGATAACCTGGATCAAGTGGTAACATAGCAGGTGTTTTAGATGTGAATTTCATGTTTGTATGCTAACGAGAAACAGGCTCTGAAGAGGCAAAGATGAGTTACAGCCTTTCGATCCCGAGGCAGGACGTGCACATCGAAGAGGGAACATGGCAGATGATTAGACTTGATATGATGAGGAGCAGAATTTTCGCAAGACTTTCTATATGATGGTAGATCGTGTTGAGAAGTTGTTCTCAAAGCTCGAAAAACTGGAAAATGCAAAGGGGAAATCTCCATAAGGACAAGGTTCAGTACATGGAGGTGATGGAGGAGATCCACCTCCTTCTTCTTCTACAAGTGAAAGTTCTTCTTCTTCTCACCATAATGATAATCGAAATTCAAAAGATACATCTAACAAGCCCTTTTTTAAATTAGATGTAAAATTTGATATCCCCATGTACAATGGTGAAAGAAATGCAGAAAAACTTAATAATTGGATTAGGCAGATTGAGATCTACTGCAGGATTCAGCAGATCATGGAGGATGAAGCAAAGATTCAGTTGGCCTCTTTGCGATTAACTTGATTAAGAGTTCCTTGAGAATATATATATATATATGATATTTTGTGAAAAGTAAAAGATTTCTATAGATATTTTAGAGTATATTTCAAAGTTATATGACCGTAGCAATGACTCTTGGAAAAGTTATGTGGGAAGATGTTAAATATATATCATTAAATTAAACTAATATAATATTATGTTATATAAATAGATAGATAGTGTTAATATAGTTTATATCAATATTCAAATATGTAATTTTTTTGGAAACTGAAACAAATTAATAACTTGGAAATCAATGTTAAATTTTGTGCTAAATTATGTAAGCTTTAAACCTAACAAAATGAATGTTCAAATAAATCTTTTTGAAATAGCATAAAACACAATTTTATACATTTAAGATTACACATATAGGCTTTATTAATGCATCAAGTTTTAAAACACAACCTCCAAACCTAGGCTAGATTCTAGTTCATAATTACATTCCCATTGGAGATGCATAAAAGGAAATAGTTATGCTTGTATTTCAAACATATTATCATAATTTGTAATCTTACAGGTGTGTCACATGTGTGTTATATATTGTGATCGTGAGTTATAATTGTGAGTTTCTAGATTACTATCTTTAGCTAATCAAATCCACTTTCTTAGAGCATGAATAGGCCTAATGGTTAAGAGCATGTGTTTCCTCCTAAGAGGTCACAAGTTCAAAAGCCAGAAGGGGTTAGAGTAGGTATGCCTTCGTAGACATAATAATCAAATAGTTGCGTGGAGGTGGGTCTCTTGTCCCACAAACAAGGGGGTCTCATACACCAATTTGGTGTCCGGCTTGGCTATGACCTTAAAATTGGATAATAGTAATAACTAGGATATAGATTGTTAGAAATTCATAATCTATAAGAGTGAAAGCATGGAGCTGGGTTACACTTTTTGGCAAGAGATGGCACGTTTGGTGGAGAAAATGATTGCTCGATTGAGCCCTTTTTAAGTGCTCGATCGAGATGCTTGAGCACTTAAACAATGTAACCCAATGTTATTTAGGAGATCGATTTAGCCATGTCTTTATGGCAGTCAAATGAAGGAGATTGGGTTTTGAATTTATTTTCTGGCTCAGGTAAGTTTTATTATATGGAATTGAATTTCAATATGTTATTTATTAATCTATATGTCATTGTACTAATTTACTTCCTTATTTCTTTTATGCTTGATAATTAGGTACAACACTAACATGTTGCCTTCAAAAAGGAAGAAATTTCATTGCCATTGAAAAAGATCCAATACCGTGGAATTTTATTTAGCAAAGAATTAACACTCTTCAATTTCTTGTAGATGCAATGAAAGAAATTGGGTTGAAGAAATGGGACTTTAGTGAATCATGTGTGGCGAAAAAGGCAAAGGAACCCCAACCACCATTACATGGAATGATTGGAAAGGCATACATTGGGAGATTTGTAGACATCAAAGATCCATTAGAGGAGGAAAATGAGCAAAATGAAGTAGAAAATATTGTGGAAGAAGACAATAATGAAATTCTAGAGGACGAAGAGCTTGGATTGCGTGACATTGTTGATTAGATTTAAGCTATGCCTGGAAATCAAGCTCATTTTTGGAAACTATTAATTGGTTATACTTGTAATGTTTTGACTTTGACATTTTATGAGAAGAATAAGCACTCAATTAAGGTTGTTATGTGTTTGATATTTGTATTGTGTGATTTTCGCATTCATTTTTATGTTAATCATTATTTTTTGAAAAAAAACAGTGATTATTATTATTTTTTGACATGAAATTCATTAAAAAAAACTTTTATTTAACCATTTTTAGTTAAAATTTTCCTATAAAATTGTGATTTTGACATTTCATCTCTAGCAAAAAATTACAAAAAATTATCGAAACGTGTAGTTTTTAATTATATTTATGTTAAAAATGGTTTTTTTTGTCAATTGTTAAAAATTATTGGTTTTTAGAAACAATTATTTCATTTGGATTGAAATATTAATTAACGATGTATAAATATGTAGAATATCGAAAATTCAAAATATCGACCTTCTTTAAATATGCAAAACAATAAAAACCTCACTAAAAAAAAAAAAAAAAAAAAAAAAAAAAAAAAGAAGAAGACCACTTCAAAAATTATTAAATTTAGAAAACAATTATTTACATTTCATACATTAGAAAATTTAAAGTCAAAAAATAGGTCTTTTAAAAAATGGTCTGATGTTGAATTACCACTTTTTTAAATCAGCATGAAAATCACTACCATTCTAAAACGTGATGTACATAAAAAAAAAATAAAGTGCTAAAAACTATGCTCTAAAAAAGACGTGTTCTGCATCACCCATTTTCAAAATTGGGTCACTTTTTTGCTATCTCTACAAAACGGGTAACAGTATCAGTTCTCGTTTCAAAGTTTACATTGTTATGCATGTAGTTGAGCATAAGCAATCAATTCAAAGCCATATCAACAATGCATGTTATGACCTCATGCATGACAACAATCATTATTCCATTGCACACATTGCCACATGCAACTATTAACATGCGTAATAAATGCCTAATCAGCTACACATACATATGAATGCATGTATTCGAGGATTGATACATGTAATCAAAACATTCAAGGATGCACCTGACATACAAGGATCTAGTCAAGCGACATATAACCATATGCAACCAGTCATATACTTCCGATGATGCATCCCACAATATCACATCAATTTCCCCATGACAACCTTACTAACATCATGATCAGCATGATGCAATGCAACAAGCACATGGAATGCAAGTGTAAGAGACACACATGCAACTGACATGCATGCATTATCGAGCACCTTCACCCAAGGAGAGCGCAACCACACTCTGATACCAATCTGTAACACTCCCTCCTACCAGGTCCACCCAAGAAACCGACCAGCTGGGGTAAACATGCAACAAGAGAGGCTACTATAAGGGATTCAACTTCTTTGGTGACCTTAAGGAAATGAAACTAACGAAACATATCAAACAAACCCATCCACAACAGCAACAACACCCTTTAGAGACATGTCAGCAACTCAAACATCATGTCCCTAAGTCCCAATGATGATTTAGGCCTTTTAAACCCTAGTTGTTCTCATGATATAGGCAAGACAGTGACTAGAAGCCAAAGCCACTCTCACAAGCATGTGTGCCAGCATCCCTGGACTTTTTCCAACAGACCTGTGTCAGCATCCCCGAGATTTGAGCCACTTTTCTAGCCTAGAATCCCGAGCTTTGCCTAGAACTTGCCAATAACCTTCAAAATCCATCAAATACATGATGACAATATAAACAAATCAGAAATCAACCTAAGGACTAGGCTTGAGCATCCCCAACTGGAACTAACATTCTATCAAACACTTGGCATCAATGCAACCTACATGTCTAGAATACAAGACAGAGCATAAATGACTAAAAGAACTTATGAAAAATAACCAAATGGATCACCTCCTTCTCCATTGAACTACCTATAATCAATGGGGTAGCAGGTTGCGATCACAGTACCGAAGAGTGACTGAAAAGGAGCTTGCTTTATATTATTTGATAAGGTGAATTACGTGGATAAATAGTGAAATGGTTTTGGTTTACTTGGTATCACCCCCGGTCCTGTCCTATTCGATCGAAGCGTAAAATCTCGTGTTGAGAAAGGTATAGATCGTACTTGTCCCAGCTTTCGCTAGTAATACATGAAATAACCATGACATGAACCAGTCATTTAACCATGCTTATAACCAACATAAAACCATATAAATATCAAAGATATGAAAGCCATTAAATCCACATATAATCCAATTTAAAATAAAGAGAACTTATCTTTTATTAATCATAAGCAAATCCGACCAGGTTTAGGACTTCCACGTACCACCCGACCATAGACATGGCTGAACAAAATCTCTCTTTCAGCCAGTCACCCCCGTACCATATTCCAAGCATGAATGTGGGATCTCATAGAACAACCAAGGGAATCCAGAGGTTAAACCACCTCCACCCTCATCAAACTATGATCACACCAAAACCATTGCTCCGATCAAAACTAAACCGAACTTGGAATGCCATCCTAAATCCATCACTATCCTTGAGGAATTTTCTGTCTCCTTGTCTCGCAGGCTTTATTGCAATCCAATCCTCGATCACTAGGCCCTAAAATGAGACCAGTCTCTCAGGCTTTACCTCAATCCAAACGCAGATCACTAGGCCCTAAACCGAGACTTCTTCCTCATGATTTACCGTGTATCTTGCTAAAACTAGTCAAGGGATTCCTAGGCCTTTGGGAATTAAACTTGAGACCACCTTCGCATTCTGAAATCCATCCAACAAACCAAAGATCAAAAACCAAAATAAACATCCCAACACCATGGCATCCTAAAAAAGGAAAGGCTAGGCTGAAAACCACTGTCATATCTCAGCAAAACCATGCCACTGACAGTAAGAGAACCATACACCAACATGCAAAGCCATGCATGTCCAAACTAGCTAGGAAATCACACATGCAAAAGATTACCTACAAGTATTCCTGCTGAAGTTGCATGATCTTGCTCTTCCTCCTTGATCCTTGCTTTCCTT